>JAQFZM010000574.1:0-29148 GCA_034695785.1 Galumna obvia
CTCTTGCTAAACGTTGTTTCATGGTCAAAACTCTATTATATTGAAAAAGTACTGACCGATGACTATCAATAATGTCAAGTGAAAAAGTAAATAAAATATTCATTCATTCATTATATAGTTTTTATATGAATGGAATTTTAATTTTCCACATAATTTATAGTTGAAATCTTTACTTGTTCATATGTATGAGCGCGCATTTCAAATGTTCCTATCCCTAGTAATAATTTATAATACAGTCAACAACCGATAATTTTAAGTACCAATAATTTTAACTAACCGTTAATTTTAATTAAAATTCAGAACCAAAAACCCATTTCTAATAATATATAAAAAGAAGTTGAAATACTTTTTTGGTAGTCTATGGAGAGGACACTCTAAGCCTTAAGATGTATCCCAGATGTAAACCACAACAATTTGATTACAACCCATTCAATTGATATTCCATTGGGACTGGTAATAAAATAAAAATTAAAGCAAAGTTGTACTAGAATGAATTATAAATTATAATTCATAATAAGGATTCAATTATAAATAAATTAATTTAATCATCACTAAAACAATAAATTATTTATAAGTTTTTTTTTATTAAAAATCAATGAAAAGTCATTAATTTATTATTTCGTAATTTATTTCACTAAATGAGTTATAATTCAATCTTCAAATAAAAACTAATTATTCATAAGAATTACAATTCATTGATAACCGTATGCAGTGTTACCAACTTAAAAGTATCTGGATCGAGGTATTTCTATAGAGTAATAAAGAATAAATCAAGAATTTTATAGAAAATCACTTTTTATAGATTTATATATTAACTCGAATATATGAATTAATTTTATATTATTTTAAATATATTTTTTGTATATTTGTTTAAATGTATTTTAATTAAAAACTTAAATTAGCTAGGAGCTTTCTATTTTATTGAGTATCAAAGAGAACTTCACAAAATCAAGAAAAGCTGTTAACTCTAACCGTATGGTTGACTTAAATATTAATTTAATTAATTGGAAACATATTTGGTCTCAAAATCGGTTCTCTTCTTAAGAAGAATGCAAACAATATTCAATCGGAGAAGAAATGATTATTAAATTACTTAAACATATTTATATATTTATATTAATATTTGAACTAGGTACTTATCATGTGTGTGCAAAAAAGAAAAAAGAAGTTAAACCAAAAGGACAGACAAGAGAAGATAACCCGTCAATAGTAGTCTTACCTGAAAGTAGATTAACACTCATTGATGGCAATAATGTGAGTCATACTAGAATAAAGTTACCTTGCTCATTAATAAGATAATTGCTTGTTTAATAGGCTTATGACTATCTATTGTTTAACGACGCCATTCAAAAGTACTCAAATGTGGAAACAAAACCTGTTGAGGAGACAAAGTATGCATTACCCGGTCTACTGACCGGTTCATTAGAGTTAGAGGACGGAAAGTATTATCTTTTTCGGGACAATCGGTACTGCATTCGAAAAATAGAAGTCGGAATCGAGGCCTCACTATATGAAGAAGAGAATGAGATAGAGATTATGCAAGTGGATAAACAGGGCCATAAGAAGGCCAAAAAAGTTAACCAGGTAAGTTATCATTCGGTTATTTTAATATCTTATTAATAATTCTTTTACTTAAAGAACGGCGGAATAGAAACAGTCGATGAAACAAAGGTAAACCAATTAACCAAAAAAAAGAAATTGCGACTTAACTTGTTTGTCAATTTTTACCTAGAGCAAATGTTCTTTTAAAAGTAACTGGCGTCTATTTGCTTGCTTCATTAAAGATGAAAAGTTGAATGAGTTATGTAAAGACCCAACAATTAAGGGCGCCCTCGGATTCAAGAATAAGATTTATATAATAACACCGAAAAAAGTGTATAAATTTGACGGAAAAGTCAATGCTTTGTATCCGTTCGGCCAAATGGTTGACAACAACTTTAAACTCAACACTATTTGGGAAGATTTTGATCCCAGCAAAGGCTCATTCTTTACTTATGAGGACAAACTTTATACCATTAAAGATGATAAAGTTTACTCTCGTTATGATAAGGAAGGTAAAATTGATGTCAAAGACCAACCCATTGAGATAATTGACAAAGATTATAACGCTAATGGAGCCACAGTACCTCTTCCTAAGGATAGGATAGCATTAGTCAATGGCAATGAGGTATAGACATTAATAATTAACATGATCATTTTAATTAATTAATTTTTTAATTAAAGGCGTTTTACTATAAACTGGTTAACGATAACTTAGTTAAAGATAACCAGAAAAATAAGAGTCGAATGAATGTGGATCTGAGCCCTGAGAGGTTCCCGCCCTCCATATCGGGTGCTTACACTCAGGATAAGGACAATTACTATTTCTTTAGAGAAACCAAATACTGTTTCCGTAAACTATATTTAAAATTAAGCTCTAAAGCGAAGAACGTGTCCTCTGAACTGACACAAACTTTTAAGCTATCAAAAAACGGATCAACTGCCCTAGTATCTTCTGATGGGGTCAGTCATACACTATTCTATATTATTAATGATTTACTCAATTATATTATATCTAATTTAAGGACGAATCAGAATCGGATGAGTCCGTAGAGATGTATAAGTCTCGTCGCTCTAAGAAAGAGGTGAGACATACAATAAAAGACAAACCAATGTCTGAGTGATAGTCAGTGGACCTCATTTGGATGTCATCCCATTTCCTAATTTCATTATGTTTTTGAAGAGTCAATAGTTTTTAGCGCTCTTTAAAACATTTGTATTTTTAGCAAATAATTTAGTGAAATGTCTTTAAATTTTGTTGAATTTTATTAAAAAAATAGTTATAAATAACAAAATACTTAATCAACTGATATAAGAGTGAACTCAACATTTGACAAATAGTTGGGTCTAAACAAGAATTTCATCAAAAATTAGTAACAAATCTAATCATAAAAACAAAAACTTTAAAATTATTTCACATTTATTTTTATAAACAAAACTGTTTTTAATAAACCATTGACTCTTAAAAACAATGACATTTACTCATATAATTGACTCAAAAGTAAGCATGTTCAATTTAAACCTTTCCCTTTTCTAAAAGCAATGTGAATGGAAAGACAACGAATCCCTCTTTGGGTGTAAAAAGTCGGGAAGAGATGAGAGACTGAAAGAGTTGTGCGAAAAGCCAACAGTGTTTTCAATACTAATGAACGAAACAGAAGTGAATGTTGTGGGACCGAAGTCCACATTTGTCTTCGAGACCAATACAGACCCTCCATTCACTAAATTAAAGTACAAAATAGATAACGATAAACAAGCGGTTAATCCCAAACGAAACGGTCATATAGTCCTCAACGGCAATGTCGTTGAGATTATGGCTAACTCTACCCATCAGAAATGGAAAGTGGCCTCTTCTGCTAAACCCACTCCGGAGCGCACACTATCAGAGGAGGGATACAAAAGTGTTCTTCGAGAGAGTAATGAATCAGAAAACCTTGGGTTAGAGTCGAGTGATATAATGAGTAGAGGAGCGGCTGTTAGTCTACCCGACAATAAAGTGGCGGTCGTTAAGGAAAATAAAGCCTTTTATTTCAAAATGAAAGATAAGTCTACAAAAATATGTAAGAGTGCCGATGAGGACAGTCCTATGCCATTGTCTAAAACGGTGGAGAACTTTCCGCCCGGAATTACCGCTGCCTTCACTGCTGACTATAGGATGTACTACTTTTTCAAAAACGACCAGCACTGTAAACGACCCCTTATTCTCGATAAGGATAGTATTGGGGAAATGGGTGTTCAAGAGACCAGGGAACTTTATAGAATAGACAAGATTACTGGAAAAAGAACTTTGGTCAATACTACCGAGGTTAGATAAGACCTTGACAAATTAATTTTCATTAAATTCAATTCTTAATTAGAATTCAAGGAATGTTAAAGTTTCTGCCGCTGATTCTCACGTAAGACATGGAAAGACATAATGTTTTAAAATTTATAAGAGTCTTAACTTTTTTTTTCCAGTGTTTTTGGAAACCAAACAAAGAGTTATTTGGATGTGAAAAGTCTTCTAAACTTAAAGAGTTGTGTAACAATCCGTCGACCATTGGATCTGTTACTATCACTAAGAATGTGGTCAGTGTTTTCACCAATAAAAGGGTCTTCAAATTTAAAGTGGACTCCAGAAACTCAAATGATAGCTCAGATTCAGGATCGGATCCATACTTTAGAAACTATGATTCAGATGAAAAACTACCGCTCAAGAAATACCAAGAATTTAATCCAAATTCTCTGCCATTCTTTAGTTCTGCAGACAATGATTTGTGTACTATTGATCTCAAAGGCAAACAAACAAAATGTTGGGCCAAAGATGGCAGCGGTGGTAAGAATGAGCCCATTTGTAAACCAGAACCCGAAGCACCCGATGAACCTGAAGATGTTAACCTTCAAACAGCTCTCATACCTGAAGGCGATAAATGTGATTTTAAACTAGTTAAAAAAGATGTTGTCATGACTTTAGCTTATGAAAAGAATGAGTTCATTATCAAAGACAAAGAGAAAGTGGACACAAATGGACAGAATATGGTGGCCGCCATAAAGTCAAGTAACGAGAACTGGTATTTCATAAGCAGTGAAGCCAAGTATTGCAAATCAATTGACACCGACTTTACAAAGGTATCCATTGATTCAATTATTGAACTCTTGTCTCAAATTGTGTACTTTCAGTGCAAAGAATGGCATCCAAGCGATAGACTCTTTGGTTGTAAATCTGGAAAACTAATGATTGATCAGAAGAAACTGTGCGACAATCCTCGGATCAGTGCCGGCGGTAATATTGGTCGCGATATAATTGTCTTCAGAGGAGGAAAATACTGGAAATTTGATAATGAGATGAAACAGACGAAACCATTGGGTAGTTTTGTTGAAGGGGCCAAACCAGCTAAAGACAAGTGGCCTAATATTAAGTTCCCCTCTGGAGTCGCCAATTGTAAAGAAGGATTGGTATCCATGAGAGGAGATAAATGGAGTCAATGGAATGAAAATAAAGAACTTATAGTCGAAGATAAAATACTTAAGGAACAAATGGAAGAATATGCCGACGAAGAGAGCGGTTCTGACAAAGATAGCGGTGCTTTGATCTCACTCTCAGAGGGCTATTACTCTAAAGTCTATAAAAACAAAGTCTGTAATGTTTTGATTAAAACATCTAAATCTTATTGGAGTGGAAAATGTGTGTCAACTAAAGAGGATCCGATGAATTACCCCAAAGATCTGGTGGCAGCCATTACTAACAAAGATAATACTATTTTCTTCATCAACAAAGAGGGCAAATACTGCAAACGAAAGGCAAAGTCATCGACTCCTGTAATTAATTGTATATTTTTTTGGTTAAAAAATGATTTTCTGTTTGTTTTTAGTGTAAGAAATGGAAAGACGTTAAGGATCTGTTCGGTTGTGAAGAAAACCCTAAAAAGTCTGAAAAAACAAAATCTAAGAAAAAGAAAAAATATGATAAAAGCGATCCTTTGGGCGCTCTTTGTTCTAACCCTAAGATAAATGCCGGCACTAATTGTGGTCAATATATTTATGTCTTCAGAGGAGGAAAATTATGGAAATATGATAACAAACCCAAAGAGGGAAAGCCTTTCGGTGAACTGATCAGTGGTGGTAAACCCGCTAAACAAAAGTGGCCTAAAATGCGTTTCCCGGGCGCTATGATGTGCGATGAAAATGGAATTGTCTCTGTTTATAATAATCGGTGGTCGCGTTGGAATAATAATAATACCGAAGAAACTAATATTGAAGAAAATGAAATCGAAAAGACATCAACAAAGAAAGACAATGCCATCAAAGCTGAAGAACAGACAGTAGTGGAAAACTTAATACTCGATGAAGAACCAGAGGAAGAGCCCGAAGAATGTAAAAACGATAAGTTTGAGACAGTGGTCAAAGTAACAACAAGACCAAAGAAAGAATTTAAAGAAGAGTCCAATGAAATTGTAGAAGAAGTGACACAAAGAACTGTAGACACAGAAGAATCAGTACAAATCTTAGAGGCCTGGAATAAAACCAAACAAAGGTCTACCACTACAGAAATTTATGAATATGTTGTTAAGAAAAAGGTTGTGCCTATTAAACAATGGGAAGAAAAGAAGGAACAGTTCAAAGAGAAGGGAAGGAAAGACAAGAAGTGGGAGTCATCCACTGAAACAGTTGAACACAGCCAAACTAAAACTGTGAACGAAACGGAAACCATTGAGGAAATAGTTGTTGAAGAACAAAAAAGGGCATTCCATCAGTTGGGAAATGGAGGCGACAGTGGAGGCATGTATTGTGTGGGCTCGACATTCACTAAAGCCCGGGGAGAGATAGTATGCAAATATACTCTTAAGAGTAGAATTATGAAACCAAAAGAAAAATGTACTGCACTCGACGATGAGTGGCATAACTTTCCACCAGATTTGTATGGAATCATAAAACCAAGTGATACCAATTGGTATCTCTTCAACAATAAAGGAAAGTATTGTAAACGATCAGAAAAGGACTATGAATCGGTTAGACTAAACTCTATTTGTTTTACATATTTATCTGTAATTACTGTTTATAGTGCGCCGAATGGTTTAACAACAAAAAGGCTTTTGGCTGTCGGGGAGAGATTGAGCCCGAATTGGGTTCTCTTTGCGAAAATGTTGAGATCAATGCCGCCGGAAATCTTCCAAAAACTGTTGTTGTGTTCAGAGGAGGCAAATACTGGGAATTTGATGGCAAATCAGTGGAGGGAAAACCTATCGGAACACTTATTGATGGCGGAAAAGTTGCCCGCGATAGATGGCCAGGTATCAAATTTCCCGGAGCTGTTTGTAATAGAAGAGGAAGTATGGTTATGATCTATGATAATAAATGGTCCCAATGGGGAGAAGAAGGTCAACAAGAAGAGATAGACGAACTCATTAGAGAAAGTGATTCCTGTGGAACAGCCATTCCTTTAAATAATAATAGAGTGGCTGTCGTTCAGGACAAGAGGGTATGTCTTTAAGTGTCAAATCAAAATTGAAACCACTTTTTCTTTATTAGGTCTGGTATTTCATGAGACCATTAAAAACTGTTTTAAGAGGATATGACCCAGGACCTCTTCCTGTTAATGAAACTTATGAGAACTTCCCCGATTATTTGGACGGAGCCTTCAGTTATAATCTAAAAGTTTATTACTTTTTCCGGGGCCATCAGTATTGCAAACGACCTCTCATTGTAGACGATGAAACTTACAATCAACTGACTTACGGTGATTGGGTTCAAAGTTATGAGACATCCAAGGAGTGGTCTAAAAAGAAGGTCGACGAAAATGAGGTCAGATTTCAATATAACTAAAACTGTAAAGAAATGTAAAACTGTTTCACTTTTTTTTTATAGAAAAAGAAATACTTCACTCTCTCTCCAATCAACTCAAATGTGAGGAAAACCATTTGTTTTTCTTAATTTTAATAATTATTATTTGATTGTCAGTGCATTTGGAGGAATACCGCAGAACTATTTGGTTGTGAAGATCCCGATATCAGAGGAAAATACTCTGATTTGTGCGCAAATCCGTTGACAATCGGAACCATTGTTTACGATAAAACAGACGTTTATTGGTTTACTAATGATAGGGTTTATGTATTCAACGGAAGAGCAAATGGAGAGAACCTGAATGTCGACTATTTGTTTAAGAATATAAGGCCCATAACAGTCGTACCAAAGAAGAAGTGGCGAATGTTTAGCCCAAAGTGTAACCATTTCTTCGCAAATAAAGACCAATTGTGCGAAATTCGGGACAGAAAGAAATATGTGTGTTGGGATGCTCAGGGTAATCCCAAAGGCAAAAAGTTGTATGACCCTCCACCTGAAAATAAAGATGCTAAACCTGATGGCGATACAAAGCCCAGTGCTATTGATATGGAGGACGAAACAGTTTTCCTTAGAGAGGATAAGGGACAATCAATAACATACCCTCCAAATATGACTTTCGTTTGGGGAACTCCTAAGAAAACGGACAACAAATATATAAAAGACATAATCGGTGTTATTAAGACGTCAGACAAAAACACTTATATGATTGACAACAACGGGAAGTACTGCAAAAGTATAGACCCAAAGAAGAAAGAAGTGAGTATTGAATTATTGTTTTAAGCGAAACTTTTCATAACTATTATAAAGAAAGTGTCTAGCAAGTTTCTCCATGTATAGACATTTCTTTATGAACACCTAAACACAAATCACTTGAATTTTATATTTGTTTTGTTTTTTGTTGTTTTTAGTGCAAAGATATGAGAGCTAATAAACATTTGTTTGGATGTGAGTCCAACAAAAAGGACGGGAATTACCCGAAATCTCTTTGCGATAATCCAAAGATCAATACGGCCTGTGTTTACAGTAATGAAGTATTAGTTTTCAGGGGAGGAAAGGTCTGGAAATTTGATAACAAACCCAAAGCAATGAAACCTTTGGGTACTTTAATTGATGGACCAGAAGTGGCCAAAAATCTGTTCCCCAAAATGAGACTTCCCGGTGCTTGTGGACAGAATGCAGAAAATATGTTTATTATAAATAAAGACAAATATTCTGAGTGGACACCAAACGGTACATTAGTTGTTGACCAAGTACCACTTATTCCCAAGATAATAGAACCACCCGACGAACCAGATGGCAGACCCGAAGATGAAGGGGCACTCATTTGTCTGTCCAGTACTTTATATGCAAAAATTAAAGGCAATAGAGTTTGTTATGCAGAAATGAAGAAGAATAAAATGTACTGGCTAGGGGACTGCATACCTGTCGCTGAAGACGACAATCAGTTTCCACCCGATATTGTGGCCGCCGTTAAGACAGCCAATGATATTTGGTTTTATTTTAATAAAGAAAGCAAACACTGCAAGAGAGAGGCCGGAGAGTGGTTTGACAACAGTCCGGTACTGAATCACATATTCTCTCACTTTTCCTAATATTCATTATTTAATTTAGTGCACAAAATGGGAGGACAACTCTCTACTATTCTGTCCAAAAGATGCAGAACCAGACAAAGAGAAAAGCGATGAGTCATTGAGACTACAGTCCCTCTGCAAAAACACAAAGATTACCGCCGGAGGCAGTGGTCATAAAATCATTTACTTTTTTAGAGGCGGAAAGGTTTGGCACTTCAATAACAAACCCAAACCCAATAAACCCTTCGGCGATTTGGTTGAGGGACCCCTAATCGCAAAGAAGAGGTGGAGAGACGTCCACTTTCCGTCCGGTGTTTGTGTTCTTAACGACGAAATGTTAGTTATCTATAAAAACGATTTCTCGAAATATTCCAATAAAACAAAACCCAAATCCGATTCGAGTAAAACAGAAACCACTGAAGAAACAATTGAAGAAACTGAAGAACTGCATAAGGATGAGGCCATTCGGACACAACCAATACCCGATGAAATTTTTAAAGACACATCAGATGCCGGGGCTGTCATTAATCCGGATAAGGGAGAGAAAGAAGATAAAGAAGAGAAAGAAGAGAAGATCTATAAGAAGATAAAAGGGGACAAAATTTGTCGGTATGTCTACAGAGACGCCAAATGCTTTCAAAAGGGGAAATGTATTCCTGTTGAGAAGGATAAGAACAACTACCCTGCTAATTCTATAGCTGCAATCAAGTCTTCTGATGGTTATATGTATTTCGTTAACAAAAAGGGAGAGTATTGTAAAAGAAAGGAAAAGTCAAGTGAATCGGTAAACATTTCACTAAAATATATTCATTTTTGACTAAAAATATATCTGTTTTCAGTGTACAGAATGGAAGGACAACAAAGAATTGTTTGGATGTCTTTCAAAGAATATTAGTCTTAGTTTGGAAGCACTTTGTGATAATGTGATCATAGATTCGGGCGGAAACACAAACGAAGATATTTTTGTGTTCAGAGGAGGAAAGTTCTGGCAGTTCTCTAATAAACCAAAAGAAGACAAACCTTTGGGTGAACTCAAAAGTGGTGATATCATTGCCAAAAATAAATGGAATGGAATCACTTTCCCCACTGGAATCGGGGGCGAGGGCAGTTTATTAGCCGTTTATAACAAGTTCTGTCGAAATTGGGATCAATTCGGTGATCCTAGTCCAGTTAATTTAAAATTAGATAGTTCACCCATTGAAATGAATGATAAGTGTGTGGGAGTTATGGTTCCACTTAGGAACCATCGATTGGCTGTCATCGATGGCGATGAGGTCTGGTACTATAGGAAAAGAGGAAAGAAAATTATTAAAGACCCTGGTGGCCCCTTTAAAGTGGATACTCAAAAGGAGAACTTTCCGAAGGATATCTGCGCCGCTTTTACTGACAATTTACAGATTTACTACTTTTTCAAAGGCGACAAATACTGCAAAAGACCACTACATATATCAGGTTTGTGTTCACATTTTAGTCACATTTTAGTCACATTTATTTTCCATTTCTTTTTAAAATTACAATAAAATTAATCTTTTAAAGCAATGGATCCAAAATCAATGACTAAAAATAAGGAAAAGGATAAAGAAAAGGATAAGGATAAAGATAAGGATAAAGATAAGGGTAAAGATAAGGATAAAGATAAGGGTAAAGATAAGGATAAAGATAAGGGTAAAGAAAAGAAAAAAGAATGTAAAAAAGGAAAGTGTAAAAAGATAATAATTGAGGAATTCTATGAAGAAGGGTCTGTTCATGAAGAGAGGAAAATTTCCCTCAAAGGAAAGGTTGCTACCTCTTATTCGAGTAAAGATAGACCAGAAATTTACCTAGATGATTGGTATGGCAATGGTACCGGTACTAAATCACGTCGAATGAATGAGGCTGAGGTAATATTTTTTAAAAATGATGGCCACAGGGGGGGGTTTCCGGAATAGGAGAACAAAATTGACAAAATATCCCTTAGGGTTTTGAAACCTCAACCTTAGGTCTGTTGAGATTATTTAGTCTAGGTGGATATTTTAGCCAAATCCCTCTCCTAGAACCGTTTCCTTTGGCCATCCCTTCTTTTAAAGATAAATAATTTTATTTTAATGTTTTTAAAGACTTCGGAATATTTCGATGCGTCTGAACCTGAATTTGTGAGTATATGTTAGAGTGAGAGGCTAACCAACCAATACCTGATTCAGTGGATGGCCTCTACTTTTCTGTTTGAGTGGTCAATGATTTTATTAATTAAAAATTTTTAGTGTAAATGGAAACCAATCAAAGATCTGATTAAAGAATGTAAATCAAAGGAAAGTCAAGAAAAGTCACATATTGTGGACGACTTATGTACGAACCCCTTCCCAATAGGAGTGGTTAATCCGCCCACCGATGATAAGATTCATTTTGTTACCAGAGATGACGACTACACTTTCGATGTTAAATCTGATAAATCGGACACTAATATCGACCATCGATTTGCGGGCAAAGTTGAAGATGCAGGATCAAATAACCAAGTGAAAAGGCCTAAGAGTTCCAGGACTACCACTCCAAGTGGTGAAGAAGATGAAAAAGATACAAGTCTTCAGTCGGGAAGACTAAATGATACGTTTAAAGGGTTTGTACCAAAAGACGGTCAGTTCAACAAAATAGACGACACTTTTTATGTGATAAATAAAGACAAAACCCATTACACGTATTGGGACTCAAACGGCAAAAAAATAACTAAACCTATCGGTGAAGCAGAAGGGGAACCACCCGATGAACCCGACAAGACTGAAGAGGGCGCTCTCATTCAAACTGATGACCAGAACCAGGTATACAAGAAAGTGTCTAAAGATATGGTCTGTACTCTTGTCATGGAAGAGGAAAAGTTGTACCTAGATGGAAAATGTGTGAAGACCAAGGAGGATAAAAATAATTTCCCTGATAATATTATCGCCGCCATTAAGAATAGAAATGATGAGTTGTTTTTAATTAGGAATGATAGCATGTATTGTAAAAGAGATTTTAGGAGCACTGAAAAGGCAAACCATTCCTTTTATTTTTAAATAAAATCTTATTCTGTGCTCTTTTTCAACATTCAGTGTAAAGAATGGAGGAATAACTCAGAATTGTTTGGATGTGAGGTCACAAAAGATCAGTCAAAAGAATTGGAATCGCTCTGCAATAATACTAAAATAGTTGCCGGCGGTAATGTAGGGGCTAAAGGTAAAGACCCACAAGAAATATATGTGATTAGGGGTGGAAAGTATTGGCATTTTGATAATCGACCCAAAAAGGGTAAACCATTTGGCGATTTAATAGACGGCGCTCTTAAGGTTAGAGATAAATGGGACGACATGTTTCTTCCCGGAGCTCTTGGTCCTGATCTCGAGAATTTGTTGAATGTCGGCAATAAGACATACTCAGTGTACGGACCCGATGGCAAACCTAAAGCCCTAAACAAACCCATTATTCCAAGAGTGATTGAGACACCCGACGAACCAGAGGGTGACCCTGATGACAAGGGCGCGCTCATACCTCTCGATGATAAGGGCATCAGATATGGAAAGATACAAAAGGATAAGATTTGTTTTGTAAAGGTAAAAGAAAACCGTATGGTTTGGAACGGAAAGTGTCGTAAAACAGATGAAGAGTCGAATAACATTCCGCCAAATATTATCGGCGCCATTAAAAACAAAGACAACGATTGGCTCTTCTTTGATGAGAACGGAAAGTATTGTCAAAGAAAAGACAAATCACATGAAAAGGTTTGCCTTAACTTATAGTTGATTTCGATTATCATTTGTTGTACCCTTCAGTGCGACGAATGGAAGCCAAACACTGAAGCATTTGGTTGTCCTCAACCTAAAGAAAAAAAGGCAAAAAAGAAGACCAAAATGGAGGACAATCCAAATGAAGTGGAAGATAACATTCGACAACAAGAACTGGAACTCCTCTGCAAAAAACCGATAATAAGTTCGGCCGGCAATTTACCCGATGGCACCTCTGCTGTGTTCAGAGGCGGCAAATACTGGCAGTTTGACAATAAGCCCAAAGAAGGAAAACCCCTTGGTGAACTTGTTGAAGGACAAAGACCAGCCAAAGAAAAGTGGCCTGGTATTCACTTTCCCGGAGGGTTCCAGCCTTCCAAAGAGAACTTAATCGCTGTATATAAGGACAAGTGGTCGCGTTGGACACCACAGGGAAAGAATAAAAATGATTCCGATATTGTATTAGTGGTGAAGAAGAAAGTAAAAGATGGAACTACTACTGAGAGGTCTAGTGATGGACTCATGACTACTGAGGGTATAAGTGATCTGAAAATAAAAGACAAAAAGAAGAAAAAAAATTCAAATGGAGACATAACTGATGACGACATCGAACACGAAGAGGAAGGCGACAAACCCGATGGCGATCCCGAAAACCTGAGCGCTATATTTAGTAATGATGAGGACAATCCCAATGCCAAGACTATCATTAAAGGGGGACAGTTGTGTAATATGTTGTTTAGGGATAATGTATTGTATAGAAATGGTAAATGTGTTCCCGTCGATGAAGACAAACATAACTTCCCCCCAGACTTAGTAGCAGTCATTCAGAACAAAGACAAGGACTGGTTCTTCATCTCAAATGAGGGAAAGTATTGTAAACGAAAAGATAAAACTTATGATAAGGTTTGACATATGAGTCCTTTTTGGATATTTGAATGGAATTAACCATTTCTTTACTAATTGTTTAGTGCACAGAATGGCGCGACAATAAAGAATTGTTTGGATGTAATGCAAATCCTATCGACCCCTCACTGGAAAGCATTTGCGATAATCCGAAGATAACGGCCGGCGGTAATAATAATGAGACAATTGATGTCTTCAGAAATGGGAAGCGATGGGAATTTGATAATAAGCCCGAACCCGATAAACCGTTCGGTAATTTAGTTGAGGCGCCAAAATCTGCGTCTAATAAATATCCCGGAATCAAAATTCCCGGCGCTTTCGGTAATAATAATGGAAAGCCTGTTATGGTTCACAACAACACTTGGAGTCAATGGTTACCAAACAATGATTCAGATATTAGTAATGAACCAATTCTTGATTTGGATGACAGTCCAGGAGTGGCTTTTATGCTACCATTTGGTAGAGTTGCGGTTGTCGTCGAAGATAAGGTTCACTTTTATCACACATTATTTTAGTCAATGATTTAGAAAAGGGTTAATACCAGCAATTGGCTCAAGTTTATCAAGATGTTTATTAGCTTTGTTAAATTAACTTGATAACAAATAAGTATAAATTTTATTCATGAACATTTATGAATTGACATATTAAAGCCATATAGATTAGAAATAACCTTGATTAATCAAAAACAAATATAGTGTTTCAATGACTAACATTACTTTTGGTAGACTTAACTAAAAATATGTTTTTTTATAAATAATTATTTATTAAGAATTCTAAGCAAGTTCATTTTCAACTTCATAAACTTTTGCCTATTCCTTGTTAAGAGATTAGACTTTGAATCTTTAACTCATAATTTATAAGTCATAAACCTTTTAATAATATTATTAATAATTAATTTAATAAACAGCCCATTGTTGCCCCCATTGGTGACCCCTATAGACAATCATTGATTGCTTATAGAAATAATTGAATTTTATAATAATAGTTGTTTGATGACAATAGGCCTGGTATTATAGAAAGGAAGGTAAGAAAATCTTCTACGATTCCGAAAATATTAAGGCCCATCCGGTTAAGGACACTCCAGAGAAATTCCCACCCGATTTGAGCGCAACACTCACTAAGAATAAAAAGGTTTATTACTTCTTAAAAGGCAATAAGTATTGCAAACGACCCCTAATGGTAGACGAAAGTTCATTAAAGGAGACCCCAGTCTTGGAATGGAATAATCAGCCCTCAAAACCAAACGAAGACAACTTAGAAATGGTTCCCGAAAAAGAGGTCAGTAGTGATGTCCTAAAATTATAGTAATTATTAAATATTTTTCATTTCAAAGGCATCCAAACATTTTACTACTGATGAAAAGGACTCTTATGTATGGCTTTTGTTTAAATAATATTTACCTGAAATTAAAATTAATTTAATTGTTATGTTTAGTGCAAATGGAAAGACAACAGAGATTTGTTGGGTTGCGATAAACCAAAGGTTTTCAATGTTATTAGAAAACTGTGTTCTCAGGGCGTATCCATTGGAACCATTAGTTGGGATTCGGATCACATTTATGTCTTCACACATTTAAAGGTCTATGTATTTGACCCAAAAGGCAGATCTGATGGTGAAAACCCGGATTTCAGTCGGTTAGTCACCGATGATATCAAACCAACAGAAAAGTGGCCCGGATTTGATCCAAGTTATGGCCGTTTCTTCTCTGATAAGAAAATAATGTGTCAAATAAGGGATAATAAGAGGTACAGCTGTTGGACATCCGATGGCACTAAGGTTGTTGACAACCAGCCTATTGGTGAAGCCCCTCAAGAAGAACCGGATGAACCACCAGATAATGATGACAGTTATGCCGGAGCTCTCGTTAATCCGGAAGACAACGACGGAAAGTTCTCCAGAATTCGGGGCAAAAAAGTGTGTAATCTTACCATTGAAGAAGAAGAGATGTACCACCTTGGACAGTGTAAAGACACTAAAGCAGACCCTCGTAATTTCCCGCCCGATATCGTGGCCGCCATTAAACCAAAAGACAATAATTGGTATTTCATTAATAAAGACGGAAAGTATTGCAAACGAAAGGATAAGGACTACAAAGAGGTTAACACTTTTTAGTTTTAAATAATAACTCAATTAATGATTATTTTAATGTCAGTGCAATGAATGGAGAGATAATAAAGAAATTTTTGGTTGTGAAGTAAAACTTAAAAGCCCTGAACTCAAGAATTTGTGCAAAAACACAACCATTAACGCCGGCGGTAATTATCCGCCATTTATTCATGTGTTCAGAGGAGGAAAGTTATATAAATTCGATAACAGACCCAAACCTAAGAAACCATTCGGCGAATTAGTAGAGGGAGGAAAACCTGCTAAGAAAAAGTTTCCTGGTATTAAATTACCAGGTGCTTTTGGTCATAATGGAGATAAGGCTGTTATAACTTACCCGAAACACTGGTCTCAATGGTTGCCTGATGGTACTAATGATCAGCTAGATGAACCTATTATTGATAAAGAGTTCGAAATGCCTGATCAGCCCGAGACTAACCCTGAAGATGCTGGTGCTCTCATTCCGTTGTCTCTCGTCAACGATGGAGGTAAAGGAGGAGATGGAGAGGGAGAGGGAGGGGAACCCGATGATAGTTCAGGTGATAAAAAGAAAGGTGAGGGAGAAGGAGAAGGATCTGATGAGGGTAATAAAGATAAAAAGAGTAAAAATCGTAAAAATGCAGTCAAACGGAAAGGAAAGGGAGACAAACCTAAAGGAGAGGGTAAAGAAGGAGATGGAGAGGGAGGAGAACCTGACGATAGCTCTGGTGATTCTGATAAAATGAAATTAAAACCAAAGGATGAGGGTAAAACTGGTGATGGAGAAGGAGATGACTCGGATGATAGTAAAGGCAAAAAAGATAAAAAGAGTAAAAATCGTAAAAATGCTGTCAAACGTAAACCTAAAGAAGAGGAATATGCAAAAGTGTTGGGCAATAAAGTGTGTCGGCTTATGGTTAAAAAGAACAAACTCTACTGGAAAGACAGCGATAAGAAGTGTGTGGCCGCCAGTGAAGATCCCCTTAATGTTCCGCCTGAAATTGTGGCCGCAATTAAACCAAAAGATGATAAGAACTGGTATTTCTTCAAAAAAGACGGAACTTATTGTAAACGAAAGGATAAGGACTATAAAGAGGTTTGAATTTATTTTGATTTAAAATTAAATATTTTATTTAAATTCAATTCTCGTCTGAACACAAAAGTACTTTTTTTACCCAAAATATCCGACAATTTAATTGTCGGCCATTTTTCCCCGAATATAAGCATTTTTTGTGGAAATTTTTTCAAAATAAAAATATAAAATTTGTTTAAAACAATTAAGTGCACGAATTGGCGTAAAAGTGAAGAACCATTTGGTTGTAGTGCCAACAAAAAGAACACTAAAGATAAGGACAAACGAAAACTTATTCAGGAGTTGGAATTCCTGTGCAAAAACACTAGTATTAATGCGGGTGGAAATTACCCACCACATATTATTGTGTTCAGAGGGGGAAAGTTTTGGAAATTTGATAACAAACCAGAAAAGGAAAAACCATTTGGCAATTTAGTTGAGGGTCAGGTACCAGCAAAACTTTCCTTTCCGGGCATTCAATTTCCCGGTGGCGCTAGTTTTCAAAAGCCCGACAAATTTATAATGGTTTATAAAGATAGATGGTCTAGGTGGAAACCTAATGGCGATGATTCGGAAGGAAAGGGTGACGACGCAAACGACAGCGAAGAATTAGAGACCACAACAACAGAAAATCCGACGACAGTTGAAGAACAACTTATCATTAAAGTTGTTCATAAAGGAAAGGGTAAAGAAGGCGACGGAGAGGGAGAGCCTTCAGATGACTCAAAAGGTGGTCCGGACAAAATGAAAATTAAAAATAAACCTGGTGATAAAAAAGGAGATGGAGAAGGAGGAGAACCGGGTGAGGATGACTCTAAAGGTTCAGATAAAATGAAATTAAAACCTAAAGGAAAGGGTAAAGAAGGCGATGGAGAGGGAGAATCACCTTCTGATGATTCGGATGACTCGGATTTATTGAAGATTAAACGCAAGTCTAACAAAAGGAAACCTAAAGAAGACAGTGATGTACACAACGACCCAATAAGAGACCAAGATGATGTTCTAGATGGAAAGGATGGAAGAGATGAAGACGCCGGTGCTCTTATACCTATTGATGAAACAATTGGCAAATTTGCCAAGATTAAAGAGGATAAGGTATGTTTTATTGTGTTCAAAACGGATCGGGCGCTTTGGAGTGGAGATTGTGTTCCCGTCAACAAAGAAGAGCACAACTTTCCGCCATATATTGTGGCCGCCATTAGAAACAGTGATAACGACTGGTTTTATGTCAACAGAGACGGAAAGTACTGTAAAAGAAGTCATAAAAGTAATGAAACGGTTTGTATAGAAAACAAATAAATTTCACTGAAATACTTATCATTTGTTTTATTAAAACTTCTTCAGTGCGAAGAATGGAGGGATAATCGCGAGATATTTGGATGTAAGACAAAAGGGGTTAAAACAAAACAACGATTCCTTTGTTCTAATGTGAAGATCAAAGCGGGAACTCAGGAGGCAATACCACTCTCTGGCGATTCTATGCCCAGAGCCTGGGTTTTTAGAGGCGGCAAGTTTTGGGTCTTTGATAATAAAGTGACTGATAAGAAGCCACTTGGTAATCTTATTGATGGCGCCAAAATGGCCGGCGATCTCTGGGATGGCATTCACTTTCCGGGTGGGGCCGGTTTTGATGGACCCAATTTTGTTATGGTTTATAACAAGAAGTGGTCGCGTTGGACACCAGACGATATCAAGTCAGCACTCGATGGAGACGGAGATAATGATTGGCTCAATAATTATAAAAAGAAAGTTAAAGCACCCGACTCTAATGCAGGTAACCCTGATAAAATGAATATTAAACCTGGTGATAGAGATGGAAGTGGAGATGGAGGGGAACCCGATGATGGTTCAGGTAACCCTGATAAAATGAAACTTAAACCTAAAGGAGAGGGTAAAATTGGAGATGGAGAGGGAGAGCCTTCAGAAGATTCAGGTGGCCCTGATAAAATGAAGTTAAAACCTAAAGGAGAGGGTAAAACTGGTGATGGAGAGGGTGAGCCTTCAGATGACTCAAAAGGTAAAAAGGATAAAAAGAAAACTAAAAAGAAACCTGGTGATAGAGGAAGTGGAGATGGAGGGGAACCCGATGATGGTTCAGGCGATTCTGATAAAATGAAACTTAAGCCAAAAGGAAAGGGTAAAACTGGGGATGGAGAGGGTGAGGGACCTGAAGATGATTCAAAGGGTAGTCCCGACAAAATGAAAATTAAAAATAAACCTGGTGATAAAAAAGGAGATGGAGAAGGAGAGAAACCTTCAGATGACCCAGATAACCCTGATTTATTGAAGATTAAACGCAAGACTAACAAAAAAGATGGCGACGGATCTCCAGATGAAACAGATGCGAAGGTTGTGCCGGGTAAAGACGATGGCGTTAAAGCAGAGAAGCCTAAAGACGTATACGAACAGAAAATCGGTGACGAAATGGACGAAATAACTGCGCTTAAGATCGGAAGTCCTGATGGCGACAGTGCTCTCATTAGGACTAATCCAAAGAAGAGTCGGATCTCAAAAGTGATGGGCGAAGAGATTTGCCATTTTTACTTCAAAGACAATAAGTGCTATCAAAGGGGTAACTGTTCTGCAGTCACTGCCGACCCCAACAACTTTCCGGCTCATATCGTGGCCGCCATTCAGGCAAAGGATAACAACTGGTATTTCATTAACAAAGAGGGAGAGTATTGTAAACGACCCATGAAAGACGTGGCACAGGAGGTAATGGCACTCAATTTATTTTAATAAACACTTAAATTATAATTACATTAATAGTGCACTGAATGGAAGAGTACTCAAACGATTTATGGCTGCGACACAGTTCGAGTCAAAACAAACCCACGATTCAAGTATTTGTGTCGAAACCCCGCCATTAATACCGGCGCTAATTATCCGCCATATATTTATTTATTCAAAGATGGCCTCTATTGGACTTTTGACAACAACTACTCTCCGAAGAGACCGTTTGGAACAATGATTGAGGGCGCGATTCCCGCCCGACACAAGTTCCCGCTTATCCACTTTCCCGGAGCCGCCGGTTATTTGAAGAAACACTTTTTGATTATTTACAAAACAAAATGGTCTAGGTGGAAACCAGAAGCCGGCTCTGAAAATGATGTCGAACCTTTACATGAAGAAGAACCTGATAACATGGGAATAACTGAAGAACCGGATGATAGTTCGGATGATAAGGGTAAACCAGGAAAGGGTTCCGACAAAATGAAAATAAAGAATAAACCGGGAGATAAAGACGGAGAAGGAAAGGGTGACGAACCTGAAGATGACTCTACAAATAAGGATAAAATGAAACTCAAACCCAAAGGAAAGGGTAAAACTGGAGACGGAGAGGGAGAAGGACCTGAAGATGGAGAGGGAGGTCCCGACAAATCAAAGCTAAAACCTAAAGGAAAGGGTAAAGAAGGGGATGGAGAGGGAGAGCCAGAAGACTCAGGTAACCCTGATAAAATGAAGTTGAAGCCTAAAGGAGAGGGGAAAACTGGTGATGGAGAGGGAGAGCCCTCAGATGACAAAAAAGGTAAAAAGAGTAAAGCGAAAACTAAAAAGAAACCTGGTGATAGAGGAGGTGGTGAAAAGGAAGGGGAACCGGAAGATAGTTCAAGTGAGCCAGATAAAATGAAACTTAAACCGAAAGGAAAGGGTAAAACTGGAGATGGAGAGGGGGATGAACCTGGTGATGGAGAGGGAGGTCCCGACAAAGCAAAGTTAAAACCAAAAGGAAAGGGAAAAGAAGGCGACGGAGAGGGAGAGCCTTCAGAAGATTCAGGTGGCCCTGATAAAATGAAACTTAAACCTAAAGGAGAGGGTAAAACTGGTGATGGAGAGGGTGAGCCTTCAGATGACTCAAAGGGTGGTCCGGACAAAATGAAAATTAAAAATAAACCTGGTGATAAAAAAGGAGATGGAGAAGGAGGAGAACCGGGTGAGGATGACTCTAAAGGTTCAGATAAAATGAAATTAAAACCTAAAGGAAAGGGTAAAGAAGGCGATGGAGAGGGAGAATCACCTTCAGATGATTCAGATGACTCGGATTTATTGAAGATTAAACGCAAGTCTAAACAAAAAGATGGCGACGGATCTCCAGATGAGTCAAATGCCGAACCAACCGAACCGACAGATGTGGCCAATCCGAGCGATACTTCAAACAATGCTTTACCGGAGAGTTTGTCCGCTGATATCAATGAAATAAGTGATGATCTGATTCGTAAAGAAGAGGTCGAGGGTCCCAACGAAGCCGAGCGCTCACCTAATGATGCCGGAGCTCTCATTCCAATGGATGGCAATAAGAAGAGATACGCGAAGATCTTTGAAACTGAAGTCTGTTATTTGAATATTGAGAACAAAACCGACGCCTATTGGGATGGAAAGTGTCTTAAAGTTTCTGAAGACCCCAACAATTTTCCTCCGAATATAATCGCTTACATCAAAACAAAGAGGAATTTACATTATTTTGTCAAAAAAGATGGAACTTATTGTGTCAGAACAGATAAGAGTCGAAAAGAGGTTTATATCAAAACGTTTTGATTTGTTTTGATTTTTATTTGTTTTTTAAATTATAGTGCAGTGAATGGAAGGATAATAAAGAGATTTTTGGATGTGAAGCGAAAGGGGCTCAGGACTATCGCTTAGAACAGAGATATCTCTGCGATAACCCCATTATCAAAGCGGGAGGAGTTCACAACGGAATCATTTATATCTTCAGAGGAGGAAAACAATGGAAATTCGATAATAAACCCAAAGAAGACAAACCATTCGGTGATCTAATAAATGGTGGATATAGAGCCAGAACTAATTGGACAGACATTCACTTCCCGGGAGGGGCCGGTTCTCATGACGACTCATTTATTATGGTTTTTAAGAAAAAATGGTCGAAATGGAAACGTGAAAATAAGGGCTCATCTAAGGGTGATCTTAGAGACATACCTATCGGTGTATTAGAAGATGTGGATCCAGAGATGGATAACCCCGAAGACATCGGAGCACTTATTTTAGTCGACACCAAAAGATACAGTTATAGGAAAATCAAAGGCACAGATGTGTGTCCGCTACGAATCAAAGATAACCATGCTAATTGGGAGGGAGAGTGCAAACCAGTCGAAGAAGAAGAGCATAACTATCCCCCGAAAATCGTGGCTGCCATCAAAACGAGTGAAAATTATTGGTATTTTGTGGCCCAAACCGGTAAATACTGTAAACGTAAAGATAAGGACAAAGAACAGGTATTTTCACTCTTTTGAAAGAATATACTTTTTATACGAAATAACTCTTCATATCAAAAACTTTAGTGCAATGAATGGAAAGACAATAAAGAGCTCTTTGGCTGTAATGAGGGGTCAGTAAAACCTGATTTGGAATTCCTGTGTCAACACCAGAATATCGTTGCCGGAGGGAATGGCGACAATTTTCTTATTGTCTTTAAAAAAGGAAAGTATTGGAAGTTTAACGATAAGCCCACAGAAGGCAAACCTTTGGGTGATTTGATTGAAGGAAATAAAAAGCTTCACATTAAATATCCAGGAATGCATTTGCCCGGAGGTATCAGCCATAATGGACCCGCACTTGTCATTGTTTACAGTAAAAAGTGGTCCCAATGGAATCCCAATAAAGAGAGTTCTAAAGACATGGAATTAAAACCTAAAGGAAAGGATAAAGTAGGCGACGGAGAGGGAGAGCCTTCAGAAGATTCAGGTGGCCCTGATAAAATGAAACTTAAACCTAAAGGAGAGGGTAAAACTGGTGATGGAGAGGGTGAGCCTTCAGATGACTCAAAGGGTGGTCCGGACAAAATGAAAATTAAAAATAAACCTGGTGATAAAAAAGGAGATGGAGAAGGAGGAGAACCGGGTGAGGATGACTCTAAAGGTTCAGATAAAATGAAATTAAAACCTAAAGGAAAGGGTAAAGAAGGGGAAGGAGAGGGAGGAGAACCGGGTGAGGATGACTCTAAAGGATCAGATAAAATGAAATTAAAACCAAAAGGAAAGGGTAAAAAAGGCGATGGAGAGGGAGAATCACCTTCAGATGATTCAGATGACTCGGATTTATTGAAGATTAAACGCAAGTCTAGCCTAAAATATGGCGGACCTATAGATGTTTTGGATCATCCAATTAGTGACAAATCGTTGAAAGAGCCGGAGGGCGACACCAAAGAAATGGGAGCTCTTATTCTTATCGATAAGATTACATTTAAATATATAAAGATAAGGGAAGACATGGCCTGTCCTCTCATTATTAAAGGAGAGAAATGTTATTATGACGGGCAGTGTATTAAAGTGTCGGATCAAAAGAATAACTTTCCGCCTAATATTGTGGCCGCAGTTATGACTCGAACTAATATATGGTATTATTTCAATAAAGAAGGGAAGTATTGCACCCGAAAAGACGGATCTCTAATTTCGGTATTCATTTGTTCTAAAGGAATGGCTTTTTAAGTGGTTTTTGTTATTTTAGTGCACAAAATGGTTGGACAATAAGGAGGCGTTTGGATGTAGTGCTGACAAAAGCCAAGAAATGGCGGCTCTATGTGAGGATCCCGTCATCAAAGCCGGGGGTAATCACTGGCCACTGATATATCTTCTTCGCGGAGGAAAGTATTGGTTATTCGACAACAAAGAAGAGCCGGAAAAGCCTTTGGGACGACTCATTGAAGGCGAGCTAAAGTCTGTGGAAAAATGGCGTTTAATCCATATTTCTGGTGGACTCAGTTATCACAAGACATCAATGGTTATGGTCTACAATAAAAAATGGTCTCTTTGGAAGAATAAGCCCAAGTCGTCCTCTGATTCTGACTCTGGTAATGATTCGCAAGATCAGCCTATTCTTCATAAAGAAGAAGAAGAGGGAGGAGACCTTGATCATGCCGGTGCTCTTATTAATCTTGACGTGAAATGGTCTAGGTACGCTAAAATCAAAGGCCAAGAAGTGTGTCCTCTTCAGGTCACTACAAATATATCGGTTTGGATCGGAGAGTGTCGACCCGTTGATAAACATGAGGACAATTTCCCGGCTTATACTATGGCTGCCATTAGAACTCGTGAAAAGTATTGGTATTATTTGAATAATCGCGGAAAGTATTGCAAACGAATGGAATTCGAGAAGAAAAAGGTTTGACTCACTTTTGACACCATTTCTACTATAAATCAGTTCTATGTTTAGTGTATTGAATGGCGTAATAACAACGAACTCTTTGGTTGCTCTGAAAAAGATATGAGTGAAGATCTGAGATCTCTTTGTGATGACCCGACCATCACTTCTGGTGGTAATTATCCGCCACATATTTATGTCTTTCGGGGCAACAATTACTGGAAGTTCGACAATAAGGGAAACTCGAAGAAACTTTTCGGTTCATTAATTGATGGCAATAAACCTGCAAATGATATATTCCATGGCATTCATCTTCCGGGAGGCGTCAGTTTCAATAAGAATGCATTTATTATTGTTTATAAGAATTCTTGGTCTCAATGGAAGCCATTGGGAAAGGATTTACAGGAAAGAAACGGAATGGCTCAGAATGAAAATGAGATAAATGACGCACCCATTGGAACCGTTGAAATGATAACCGAAGCTCCTGAGGCTAAGGACGAGCCCGAAGGCGATGACAACGATATGGGAGCCCTTATTCTGATCGATGAAAAGGCCAACAGATATGCAAAGATTAGAGAGAATAAGATTTGCTTTTATAAGATAACTGACACGAAGTGTACTCTTATTAAAAAGTGTTCTTCTCTTAAGAAGGATAAGAAGAACTTTCCCTCTAATATTGTGGGAGTTATCAGAGACAGGAAGAAAAACTGGTTATTCTTTAACCAAAAGGGAAAATATTGTCTACGAAAGGATAGCGATGACGAACTGGTCTGTCCTTTAGATGATGTGTATATTGTCTTATAGTTAGAATCAAATGTTTATCTCTCTTACAGTGCACTAAATGGAAGGATAACTCTGTTTTGTTTGGATGTAATTCAAGGACATCTTTGCCGGCGTTGGACTCTCTCTGTAAGGACCCGAAAATCAGTGTCGCCGTAAACCTCTCGCCATATATTTATGTCTTCAGAGGAGGAAAGTATTGGAAATTTAATAATAGACCGAAATCGGGTCAACCACTCGGCGATTGTGAAGAGGGAGGAAAAGCGGCCAAAACAAAGTGGCCCGGAATACATTTCCCCGGCGGTGCCTCATATAAGAAGTCGGCATTAGTTATGGTCTATAAGAATAAGTGGTCTCTTTGGCCCTCAAATAAGGATTCGGACAAAATTATTGATAAGAAAATCATTGATAATACGGACGACTAGTATTCCATTGATTTTAGATATAATTTTGTAAATAGTTTTCAAAATTAAGTCATTTCATCCGTAAATTAACTTCATTAACCACTAAACAACTATAGTGTGACCAAGATCATTTTTGACAATTTAATGTTTAATTTTTTAACAAAAATAATGTAAAATTTGTTTAATTTTTTAATAAATTTCAGTTAATTTTTGAATTTATTTCATAAGTAAAAGTCGTTTAATTTAATACATTCTTCACTAACTTCCGAGTCTTCACTCACTTCCGAGTCTTCACTCACTTCCGAGTCTTCACTCACTTCTGAGTCCTCGACAGAGAGCTCTTCCTCTTCATTAGCGATTGAATTGGACTCCAATTCTTCTGCACTTTCAGAAGCATTATCTGATACATTGATGGAGACTTTGCGGTCACCACTCAATTCACTGTTTTGGACTCTCAAAACTGAAGACTTATTGTCAAAACAAATGTCTTTTGAGTTGTTTTGGACATCATTTGATAGATGTTGTCTCAAATGGTCGAGGATTTCATTCTTTTGCATTTTAATGATAGGACATGTTCTGCAGCCATACATTTCTGTGCCGTCATCTCCAATGAATATATCATAAGATCGATACTCTTCACTATTGTCTTCAGATGATTGACTCGAAGTCTCCATTTTGTAGTGGTTTTCACTTGAATTCATCACTTCTTAACACTTCTAATAAACAATTATTCAAATAATACTTTTCCTCTAAATATTAAATAATTATAGAAATTAATGATAATTACTATTAAATGACAATTAATTTACTTTCGATTAAAATAATAGACTTTAAGTGATGTTAAACTTTAACCAATAATTGTTCTAAAGTTTTGAGTTTCACTAAAATTCTCTTTTTTTGAGACAATTTTCAGTTAATTTATAGTTTATTAGCGCTAAAAAACATTTCATTCGATTAGTGTCCACGAGATTAACGATTAACAAATGCGTACCAATTGTTGAAGATTTTCGAATTTTAATTCGAGTTACAGTAAAAACTATTTATTGTTTCGAATAAATTAATATTGAATTTAATTCAAAATATTGAATAAATTTAATAAATAAAAATAATAAATTTTTTACAAATATTTTACAAAAAAGAATTTTAAAGTTAGTAAAAATCACTCCTTTTATTAAATATTATAAATTATTACTAATGTTTTAATAATAAGATTACAGTTGTATTAAATGAAATTAGCATGGTAATATTCATTTAATTAAATACCACTAATTATATAAATTTTAGTTTAATATTTAAATGTTAAAAATGAAAAGATTTATAAAATTATGAAAATATTTTAAATAAACAAAAAATTATGAATAAAAATGTTATCAAATCTAAAGGACTCTCAATAAATGTGTTAACTCTTCTTCTAATTGTTGTTTTGATCTCTCATTCGGTAGTATTTGATATGACACTCATCTGAGCAAAACCCAAATCCAATAACAGTTACTAATTGTAAGATATAAATCAGAGTTAAGTAAATACTAAATATGAGTAAATCATACATTCTTTGAAACAACTGCTACACCACTGCTTCCTCTTGATATCTTTAATAGTCTTCCTGAGCTCTTCTATGGTTTGCTCTAACTTTTTGTTCTTTTCATTCAAATGCATTAAAAGTTTTGATTCAATTACTTGTTTTTCCAATTTTTTTTGATAAATTTTATGTGACTTTTGGTCTAAGAGTTGAGATATTTCTTTAGGAGACTTTTGTTTATCTTTTGGTGACTTATTTTTAGTCATTTTAGTTGAATGACATAAACATTTGTCAGTTTTGCGCTTTCTTTGACTTCTTGAGAGCAGAGTTTCATCCATAGAGTTAGAACTGTCTTTTGTTGGACTCTTTAAATGTTTATTTATAATGTGTGCAAAGATTTTGTCCTCAATTTTTGTAGTGAAGAGACACTTATGAGCCGAACATAACAAGTATTCAATGCCTTCGAAGACATGTCTTTTGATAAATGTTTGACATTTGGCTCTCATCTCATCGTTTGGGACCACAGTTTTAATTCCGTTCACTTGAAGTGTATCTTCATTTGAGTTATTATATGGTTTGTGATGTATAGACTCGGGAATGTCTTTCGTAGTACTCTTTAAATGTTTATCTAAAATGTGTGAATAGATTTTGTCTTCAAATTTTGTAGTGAAGAGACAGTTATTGGCCGAACATAACAAGTATTCAATGTTTTCGTAGACATTTCTTTTGATAAAAGTTTTGCATTTGTCTCTCATCTCATCGTTTAAACCCTTTGGACCCATAGTTTTATATGCGTTCCCTTTAATTCCATTTGAATTATTTATGCCAATAGTTGAGGTCAATTCAGAGGGGTTGCTCTCAAGTCTGCAATCATATAATGAATGTCTATAAGATGTGACTCCGAAAGTGTTGGACTCTTTATTAGTTGGAAATAAATTGACTCTTGACTTGTTTTTCAATTGTTTTATTGAAGCCATAGTCTCATTAGATTTAGATGGGATGGAAGTGGACTCGGATTGACATTTGGCTCTCATCTCATAGTTTGAATCCATAGTTTTAAATGCGTTCACTTGAAGTGTTTCTTCATTTGTGTAATTACTTGGTTTGTGAGAAATAGTGACTCCAGAAGTTGAGGGCATTTCAAAGGGTTTGTTCTGATCTTTGAATTTATTTTTTGAATGTTTACGAGATGTGACTCTAGAAGTGTTTGACTTTTTATTGGTTTTAAACTTTTTGACTCTTGACTTGTTTTTCATTTGTTTTTTTGAAGCCATAGTTTTATTATATTTAGAAGGGATGGAAGTGGACTCTGACTGCGGTGACTGTCCATCAAATTCGAGGCAATGATCCCAAAACTCAAACTCAAATTTAGGGTTAACTTTAGGGTCTAAGTGTTGGCTAATATGAGTCTTCATTTGCAATCGAAGACCAGTTTTAAAGTGACAGATGTTTGAGAACCGACAGAAGAAGACTGTTTTGTTGTCATTTGTTTTTTCGGTGACAAACTTCTCCCAATTGAGTGTTAAAACTATTGACTTATTGTTACCACAAATGTCTTTTGAGTTGTTTTTAATGTTTTCATTGTTTGTGAGACACTCGTTATCCACTTCTTCATCGGTATCTGTACTGTCATTAGTATCATCTGATAAATCGATGTATACTCTACGGCCACCACTGGACAGGTGTTGTTTCAAATGGTCGAGGATTTCATTCTTTTGCATTTTAACGATAGGACATGTCCTGCAGGCATACATATCTGTGCCGTTATCTCCAATGAATATGTCATAAGAATCGCTTAAACTCTCCTCACAATTGTCTTCAGACGATAGACTCGGAGTTTCCATTTTGATGGTCACCACATGTTTGTGGTCGGCATAAACATTGTCTTCACTTGAGTTCATCACTTCCTAACACTTTTAACCAATTATTTCAATAATAGTTTTTTTTCTCTAAATGTTAATTAATTGAAAAAATTAATGATTATTACATTTTAATGTTAATTAAATTACTTACGATTTAAGTTTAATCATTAAACTATAATATGCTTTAATTGAATTTAAATTTTAATCACTTTTAAACAAAAAATGATTAAATTCTACTAAAATTCACTAATTTTTAGATATTTTTATGCAAACTTACAGTTTGTTATCAGTGATAAATATTTTATCACATTTTTTTAAATGCAAATAAACATAAAATATAATTTAAATGAAAATATCGTTTCCTTCAAAAACTCGTTTCAGGAATTTGTTTTTATTAGAGAGACTAACCGAAAAAATTAACAAAATCACCTTGAAAACATAAGGACATATTAACTTATAAAAGAGGTTTGAAAGTCTGTTATACAGACTCTTTATTCTGTGTTTGTGAAGTGCGTTAATCAAACAGATTCTGCTCTAATGTTAACCTCAATATTTTTTCCCATTATTTTTAGTGGAAATAAGAAGTGCTAAACATATTTCTAAAAAAGCCTTATATGCTGTTTTCATTTGAGGTTTGAATCCGGATCATTTTGAGACATATGTCTTAAGACCAAGTGAAAACACTCGATCCGTATTGAAACTCGATTATTTCAATCCGGATTCAAAACCCTTCTTAAGACAGGATTGACTACAATGAAAACAGAAACTGT
>JAQFZM010000575.1:0-29122 GCA_034695785.1 Galumna obvia
AGAGAGAGATAGAGAGAGAGAGAGAGAGAGAGAGAGAGAGAGAGAGAGAGAGACGAGTGTATCAATGATTCTACTGAAAGAGTTTCACAAGTTTTTGGCTAAT
Organism: Galumna obvia; assembly: GCA_034695785.1. Lineage (NCBI taxonomy): Eukaryota > Metazoa > Arthropoda > Arachnida > Sarcoptiformes > Galumnidae > Galumna > Galumna obvia. The sequence continues at coordinate 104 of JAQFZM010000575.1, forward strand.
TTTCCTTCCGCTCCACTTTTCTTATTACTATTCGTTCTCTATTTGCTATACCAGAGCTCAGACACATTGATAGACAGATATTCACTTTAACACAACATTATTATAAAGTTTATAAAGGCTTTCAAAACTCTCATATTATATCTCACTATAAGTATGGAATCAAAAGTTTTTAAAAAATAAATTCTTGAGTTTTTTCTCCTCAAAAAACTAAGTGTTGTTTCAAAAGTCGCTAAAAAGTAATCAATAAATTTCTTCAGCAAAAAAAGAGAAGATATTCTTCAGAAGTATATGAATAGAGGAATACATCTTTCATTGAATAAATGATTTTTTAAAAGCAGTCATTTCACTATCAATCATGAGTTGAGGCATTTGTTAAACATTTTGACAATTTTAATGAAAAGTTTGTGTCGGATATACTTTCAAACAAATTATTGAAAAATTCTATTAAAATCCATATAATTATAGTCTAATCTTCACATAAAGTTCTCTTAAATCCATTTAAACATCAATAAATCATCTTGGTTCAATGAGCTTGTTTAATTCTTATCCTTTGGATTGTGAATAGAAAATAAAAGCAATCAATTAGTGAAAACCAAATCAATTACTACTGAAACCCAATGGAAGCGAAAACTGATTTCGAGCAAGGTTAGTTTATTATCGATTGTAATACTGTTCTGATTGGACACAAAATCTATAATCTTTTTTAATGAATTACTGATTCGCTCACAAAATAGCAAAACATTTAAATGATTAATAGAGAAAGCAATGAAAATATAGGTTTAACTGTTGTGCTGTTCATCTATTCAGTCATCCGTTGGAACATTGATTGCATCAATAAATCAATTTGTGGTCATTTTTCAAATTTATTTCATTTAATTCATTCGGTTTTTTTAGTTTTTATTTTCTTCAAAAGACTATTATAATTGAAATATAGTTTGAAATGAAAGTCAAATCAAATCAAAATTATTAAATCAGTTTTACTCTAAAAATATACTCCAAAAGAAGAGTCTTTTTCTGATATAAGGATTAAAATAAATCTAAGATTTTCTGGTATTCACTGAAAATAATGATCCGAAGCTTTACTTCAGATCATAGACTCCTCTCTTAAAACAATTCAGAAAAAGACGATAAAAAGTAAGGAATAAATTAATTGAAAACAATTTGTTATTCAAATAACTATTTTGAACTATAAAAGTATATATACAGTGATGTTTACAAATCAACCAAATATTTTAAATTTTATAATTCTTTCTCAAATAAAAATAACTTTTAGTTAATAAATTTTAACCTAGTAAAGTATTAGGAAACTTGCTCTTTTATCTTTTAGTTTTTTAGAACATTTTATGGCTAGGTAAACCATAAAAGGATAAATTTTCCACTCAAACAAAATAAAACTCAATTTTAAAACAGAGATGTGCACACATATCGATCTGTTCTATTTAGAAATGGTCTCAAATTTATTTGAGCAAGTTAAGATTACAATAGAGAATAAAAGAATCAAAAGATGAACAAAAGTTTTATAAAAAATTATTTTTAATTAAGTCTAGAATCGGAACAAAAATGAAATCATTTTTAAGTTTTTTATATTTCAATCGTTTCTTAAAAAAGAAGTCCAAAAATGTTATAAAAGGCGTCGAATAAAAAGAGGAAAACCCAACAAATGATTCATTTTCATTGAAAACATAACAATTAAACAAAAAGGATTGTTGTGTTCCGTACATCACATAACAAGACATACCTCAATGTATAGCCAAAAGACAAGAAGAGAACCGCTTTTTATTTAACTTTATTTTCACACAAAATAATACTTCAAACACAATTTAACTCTCTCCCTCCCTCCCTCTCTCTCTCCTCCCTCTCCCCTTCACTCCATTCATTCATCCCTTTTCCTAAAGCATAAAATATTATCGTTTCATATATTATTCATTTATTATTCGACTGAAAAAAGCGTTTCTAATCTATTTTGGAATAAATAATGTGAACTAAAAAGCGATGTCTTTTGAAAGACTCACCTATTCTTTAAATGCAAACTCAGTGATGAAATGATGGTATGTTTACATTCTATTATATTTTTGATTTCTATCAAAATATTTGCAAATTCTTTCTGTAATATAATTTTTTCAAAGAAAAAAGATTACAATCGATATTCAATATAAATGGATTCCAAAAAAATGCTCTTGGCAATAACTATTAAAGTTTCAATTGGTAACACCAGCAAGATAATTTGTGGAAAGAATACTGTTTCAGCTAAAAATGTGACGACCTAGCTGAAACTTAATGCCAAATAGAAATTATATATTAATTAAAGTAATGAAGGATTTAATTAAGGATTTGTTGAAATACGATAAGAGTCAGCACTTTGTTAGAAATTGTTCTTGTTAAAAATTTACTTTTTTTCTATTGAACTATTTAATAGGCAATCTTAACAAGAATTGGTTTCTTAGCAACTTTACCAAGTCTATAATTAAATTGTTAGTAAGATTCTTAGCAAGATAATTTCTATTGTTTTCTATAAAATTTAATTAGACTTTTTGTCAATAAATGTCTTTACTCTTTATAAAAGAGACAATTGAAGGTCACATCAAAATTAATTGAATTAAATTCAATTCTGGAAAAAACATTTCTTAAAATATATTGAATTAAACGCTTCATTAAAATCAAGAGAATATTTCGCGGAATTACTTCTGAATTCAATTTTATTTATCAAATCTAAAAACGCAAAACTTAAGAGATAAGTGATTTTCGAAGAGGACAGACAGCTATAAATCATGGATGAGCAAGCACAATCATTATTATTTTTTAACGATAATAAATGACCATAAATGTAATCTTCTTAATTACTAAATTTATTCCTATAAAATATGTTTATTAACTCAGAATTAATAATTCATTAAAACAATTGAAAAGTAACTAATTATAGCTAAAAATATCTTAATATAGAATTATGCTTGAGCATCACTTGCACATCAAAGTGTTCGTCATTCATAAGATTCCCTTACCTGTGAGTGACAGACATAATAAGTGCTATAAATCTGAAGTGAAAGTATATAAAAGTGAAAGTAAGACCTGAAGCCGACATACATTTTAAAAAAATCTCTTAAAAATGAAGAGTAAAACAAAATTCTCGAGTTTTCGATCATTTTTTGGCCATAAATATGTCATAAATGTTGTTATTGAATGGGAAAAGCCGTGCAAATAGCACCGCATATTATGACAATTGCAAAACGAGTTCCTGTTTTTTCATTTTATCTGACAATTTAGTGGTGTTTATGAAAAAAAACATTTTAATGCGTTTGAAAATCACTTTTCATACCATGAGATCCAATATTACTCTGAAAGCATTCCATTCGTTTACATAAATAGATTTCCCAAAACACTTCTGAAATTCAATATTAAACCCAAAGAGAAAATTATTAACAAATTTTTTGGACTTTTTATTAATACTTTTTGCCTGAATTTTGATTTGATTTCTTTAATTGAATTTAATTTTGAACTTAACTCGGATTTTGTCTAAAAAGTTCTCTAAGAATATATATTATTAAATGAAATTTAATTTAACTAAATTTAATCTATTATAAGAATAACTTGCAAGTTTATTTCTTTATATAAACTTGGTAAATTAAAAAAAACACTTATTCAGTATAAAAAAATTAACTTTTATTTAATCTAGCTAACTTTTTATTTCCAAATTAAATTTATTTCTGATAGATAATGAATATATAGAATAGAAATGTACATGTTAGAATCTTGATTTAAATTTCTATTTACTCATATAATTGAATTATCTAGTTCATTCGTATTTGGGAAATATTCCATTTATTTGTGAAAAAAGGAATTTAAGAAGAATTTTAAGCGATTCTCAAAGAAGTAAATATTTTTTCAATTTCACTGAATTGGAGATAATTTTCTACTAAAAGCAGTTTATTAGATACTATTTGACTGATTATAACACTAAACATTGGTTTCAAAAGAGTTGTCGTTAGCACTGATGGACTTCAAAAGCAAAAGCAAATAGACTTCTGTTTGAATTTAATAGAGTTATACTTCAAATGTAATCCATAGAAGAGATAAATCAACAGAAATTCTAATACATTATTTACAAATACTCTGAGAGAAGAGGTGTCAACAAAAAAAACTCAACTCAACTCTTCCGACACAATATAACTCAAAAAGAGTTCAGTTATATATTTTTCAGAGAAAAACATTCGTTTAATTTCAGAGCAATGTTTGGGAGGACTGGCCTTCAAACCATAACCTTCAATCATTTTATATGATAAGGAGGCGGACACTCTATTATAAGAGCACATCTCCTAATGTAAAGAAATGGTCATCTATTCATTGTCTTCATCGTTAGGGAGAGGGAGAGAGAGAGAGAGAGAGAGAGAGGGCCAAAACATTAGAAGAAAGAACATTTGAGTGTCTTACTTGAGATATGAAAAAATGTGAATGAAGTACACAATAAGTATCGCTTCAATCCAATGATGAATAGAAATAGTCATACATAGATGGATGCGCCGCACAATCGGGTTATGGCTTGTATTTAAACCTTAAAACAGAGTCTAAAGTATTGGTACTACTCTTCACTATTTCAATGGAATTCCCTCTTAAAACCAAAAGACATTCAGAGAAAGAGATATTGATTTTTGGTTTGAGCTGTGCTTTTCTCCAAAGTATTACTCTATTTATATGAAAGACAGTATATCTAAAAAGGAGGCGAAAAATAAGGAATGAAAAAGAGTTATATTTTCCTGAAATATATATTTCTTTCAATTCTTTTATTGAATAAATTGAGTTATAAGAAAATGAATGACTCCGGGCTTCAAACATATGGCATTCCCTAACCTTAAAAATAGTGGACTTCAGACTAAGCACATAATAAACTGTTAAATGACGAACACAAGAAATGTCTCACACTTTCCAAAAATGAGTGCTCTTTTCATCTCAAATGTCTGTCAATAAATAAATATTTAATCGAATGATTTTTTTGAACAAAAAATAGACTCAAATATTAGACAATTTATGACATTATTTTGTTGTGCCTTTCGTTCAATAAAATCTATTTTTCAAAAGAGAAACTTTATTTCATAATTCAATATATAATAACTTATCGCTTGATTTGAAAAAGAATTTTATTCAAAGATTTAATATTTGTTTTTTAAATATAGTATACAAAGAGAAAGAGATTTCTTTTGAATAAATTTTATGATTGAATTCAGATAAACATCTAAATTGTTAGAAACAGTTTCTTTTCCATTCGTTTATCAAATACTCGTTATTGGGTTTGACGTCCAAAATCTCTGACACTCGTCTCTATCGATACAAAAATCATTTATTCGGTTATATTCGACTTCTAAACTCTTCTCAATATATTCTTCTGGACAGGGATTCCATGTGTTATAAAACAACATCACTTGTGTCGAATAGATTTCGAGATAAGATATAATCCATGAGAGCTGTATATAAGAAGGCGTACTCTTCCTGTCATTATAGGAATGGAAAGGGAGAGAAACCGTCACTTTTTAATATAAGTTAGACTTAAAGGAAAAAATGTTGAAAAAAAATTAAAAGAAATTTTAGATTATTTTGAAATTTGTTCAAAACATACAAAAAAATTCAGTAAATTTTGAATTTCTTGTTCAAAACTACATTAATGTATTAGCAAGGTAATAATTCACTACATTTTCTATATTAATGGATATTAAATACCATTAGTTTTTGAGAGTTTCTACTGTTATGATTACTCTTTTTATAACCTTTCAAATCCCTTTAATCTTGGAATTTGTGCGTCATTTAAATAAAAATGTCTTGCTCTTTTATTTGATTTATACTGGTTAACATTATTAGGTTTTTAAAAATCAATTATTTATCGATTATTTCTTTACTAAAATTGTGTTAAAAATAAGAAATGTTTTCCGATTAAAATAAAAGTCAAACTATTTATGAATTATTAGTTTATGTATTATATAAGAAATGAAATAAAATTTAATATTAATCCAATTTTTATTATTTTTATGTCATCTTCTTTAGAGCCCGTCATAAACGAGAATATAATATAAGACATTAAGAAGTGACCAAAAAATAAGAACAATAGAGAACCAGATATTAGGATAAAGATAGTGATAACGGTCTGTCACTCTTCCAGAGGTATTATAAGAAAAGATATTAGATTTTCGTGTTTTTTGCCACAAAAGATGAGACCCATTGACAGACAAAAACGTGAATTTTTCCAAAAGAATAATAAAAATATTTCTTTTATGGTATCACTAAATAAACAGTGATTTTGGGGCAATAAAGTCAAGAAAAATGTGTAAAATAGTTGAAAGAAAAGAAACCAAACATCGAATTCTTTGGAATTGAATTCTTTACTCAGAATAAGGAAATCTCTTCAGACTATCGGAAGAAAAGACATTCGCTTTTTTCTGTTTAGTTAAGACTTTGGGTGATATAAATGAAAAACAAAAATAGGAAATACATACAAATGATTGAAATGTGGAACATCTCTGCATTTTAGTGGTTCGGGCCGTTTGAAAGACATCTAGTCTTTTGTCGCATCTAATTTGCTGTACGAGACTCAAAAGGGATAGAAATACAGCGGATTTCTCGGATCCGTTCTGACAGTGGACTAGTATTGGAGAAATGGTCGAAGGAATGGGAGATTCAGTGAGTATTGTTTCGCATAATTCAATTAAAGCGAATGTCGTCTCAGCCATAATCAGATCAATTGGTGAACACATCTGATAAAGTGTTACGCTGTGGACAGAACTGTTGTCGCTCACATTCGACACTTTTGCCACATGAAGTTCCAGTGCTGTCATGTGGTGCGAGCACTGCTCGTCCACTCGTCTAACCATTTTGATGGTGTAATTATCGTAAGCCGTTTCAGTCGGCGGCCAATAACAGAAGTCACTGATTTGTGACAGCATTACAATAGTCGACACATTTTGCTCATAAACCTAATGACAGGTAAATAATGACTTCAATGTTTGTTTCGCTTATCATTAAAGCACACGATTGACATACCATACAAACGAACTCCTTTATTGTTGAATCCATCGGGTCTTGAGTTGCAATAAATGTCAGGTAACGGTCGTAACTCTAAATAACAATAAAGTGTTTTTCATTTAATTCAATTATTCTGTCACTAATTGTACACAAAATTTGAGACTATAAGTCAAGATCTGATTCATTGATATTCAAGAGTTGCGACGCCTCTAATCACTCTTCACTGCATTAACTCAAAGCTTCTAAACATAAAGTTATCAAAACTAACAAATCTCTTAATTACTTATATATCACAGAATCAGTTAATTTCATTGAAATTTAATCAACAAATAAATTATTTTCATTAAATATATACGCATTCAGTAATGTTTTTAATCTAAGTTTTGATCAAATCAAGAGATCTATACTCATATCTATTCAATTGAAAGCAATAGAGATTTATTACATGAATTAGTGATGCGTTTATATATTTGGACGACTCTCTCGACTCGACGATGACATTTGTTGGTAGTATAACCCGATTTATATCGTCTGTAAATAAACAAGATTATTATAGAAGCTTTAACTTGAAATATACGAAAAGCCAATGGCGTACAACAATTTTATTTATTATATAATTTAGTGAAGAATATCGTAAATTCCGTTTAAATATAACCACCGCTTATAACAGAAGTTTATGTTTTTCACTTAAAATTATGAACTCAACTATCAATGGCCACTCATTTCCTATAAGTGAGTTCATATAAGACAATTATTTTATTTTTAACACAAAAAGTTTATTTTTCAAAATAGTAATCAATTTTAATAAAAAGTTAGTATAAAATACGAGTTTCAGAGAAAAATGTCTGCAAAATATTAAACTAAATTTATTAGTTCCGAATTATTATCAAATTCTCTAATATTAAACACATATTGCACTCATAATTAAACATGATAAAAAGCACTATTTCATAATATGATGCCAATATACTCTTAGTAATATTTTTAGCATCTATTAGAAGAGTAAAGTAAACGATTCGATTCCGTTTACTTATCATTTCATATGCGATAAAAAAATTGTAGTTTAAATATAACTCTAAATAATGAATGATTTATGAAAACGAAATGAACGACAAATCAATCTGAGAAAAGGCGGTCAGAGATTAAAAAACACATTTATCACTACATGAGATACTACTGGTTATGGACTTTAATTAATAAGAATTGCATTATTACTTGAAAATGACATTTATTTTTACTTTGAATTGTGATAAATGAATCGGATTTTCGTTAACTAATAAAAAAAAAGTTTAACCAAAAATAATATTCAATTCACTCGCATTTCGTTTGATTTCTCTCTCAGAAAACTTTTAGCAAAACATTAATCAAAAAATGGTTTTATTTTGTGTTTAATAAAACAAATTAAAAACCTATAAAATAGACCAACAAATAAACCTTTTCTGAGGATTTTATTTGAAATTTGATATTTTCTTTCAATATTTTCTTTAGTTAACAAAAAGACACCAAAAGTATAAAAATCAATAAAAACAGTTTTGAAACTCTACTGAAAAGTTTTGAACTTAATTTTCTAAACTTTCCAATATCTTTGACCTCAACTTTAGCTTATATTTGGATTTGAGTTCAACAATAAGTTAAAGTCATGAGTGGATCAAAACCTTTCTTAACGGCCAGAATATACGGTTTGGGTATTAGCACCACATATTTACACGAAAGTTATATACTAAAGGCAAAGGCAGAGGAGATGTCATATATGACTACAAAAGTGTGTATATATTATTTGCCGTCTCTTTCTTTATACAAATATCGGTCAAAGAATTGGTCCAATAGTGGACTCAATTCTTATATGAATGACACTAAAAGTCATCGTCAGATGTATATACACATACGCTAAGGTTCCAGAGTTTGACAGATCAAAGATGTGCCTAAAAGACTGTTGTCTGACATTTACACATTTTAACTATTAAATTGAATTTGATGTTTGTCTCCACAAAGCCTGTGTTCAAAAGGTTAGCCTTTCTCTATACTCACAGAGTATTCATAAATATTGTGAACGAAAGGCTAAGCTCTGCCTCAAAAAATATTTGATGTCCTCTCGAACTGAGATTTTAGACCAAAAAATAGATGAAATCGATTTCTCGCCAAAAGTATCACAAAGACTACTCCACAAAAAAAGTAGACGTAAAGTGAAAAGTAGTGAAAAGTCTATTCAAATAATGTGTCGTAAGAAAAGTAGATCATTGACTCACTTCCTGAGTGGCAAAAGGGATCTTTATTTTCACCCGAATAAAAGTTCTCTTAAAATATTCTAATTTATTTTTTCCATCAAAAGAGAAAACTTTCGTTGAGAAAACTCTTATCGAAAAATGTATTATTTTTAATCGAAATTCATATAAAACTGAATAATATTTACTCTAAAAGAGTGGCACAAAAATAATCAAATCTTATTTCTAAAGTAAATTTAACTAAAGATTTATTCACTTTACATAAGAAAATCAATTTTGAATTCTTGGATAAAACGAGAATAATATGAATAAATAGTTAATGAAAAGGACGAGAGAGAGAGAGAGAGAGAGAGAGAGAGAGAGAGAGAGAGAGAGAGAGAGAGACTAATGGAAAAAAGTGAAAAAATGAATGCATATAATTGTCAAATAAAATGAATTAAATCCGAGTAAATAGTAAAGCGATTATCTGTTACTTACAGGGAATTATGTGATCACAACGATTCTTATCGACATTATCTTTCATTAGCGCCACTTCACAAGACTTGGGCTCATCTATTGTGAATTCGAGCCGCTATTTAAAAGCATAGAATAAAATAGAAAATAAGAATTTTTGTATTCAGTAATTATTGATGCGATCATAAACTTAGAAAATAGGTCTGAATTGAAATTAATGGAGAGTAGGGCTCACATCAAATTGTGTGTTGAGAAGATTGACATTGTCGATTTGTTCCTCGATTATTTGACGATAATAGGTCTCTACATGAAAGAATGAGATAGGTTAGAAGTGAACAAGCTTTATTAACATATAATGTAGTGACAAATTTACATCAAAAGAGAATTTCTTTAAAAATATTCAAAAATATAATAAAATATTTTCAGTTATAAACATATTTTTATGGTTTAATTATTTTTCAGTGAATTTTAATTAAATACTCGAAGTGTATTCAAGTATTTCTATATTAAACATAAATTTTAATTTTAATATGAATTCTGGAACTCAACAAAAATCTTATATAAAATTTATTTTTCATAGAATTTCTTTTATAATATAAAAAATTTGAAATTAATATATACTATAAAATGATAAAAATCTGCGAAATATTTCATCAATAATTGAAGGAAGAAATGACGGGAAGCACTCAATTTTGAAGTACCGCATAATTTGCATAACTTTAGCCGCTATTTCATCAAATTATAGCTCAAATAATAGCAAAGGGATAGAAAGGCACACAAGTGGTACCAAACTTTCAGAAGATTCAAAGATTATATCATGATATTAGTTCGTGCATAAACTTAATCAGATATTATAACTATAAATATTGTAATCTTCAAAACACATAAAACTATATAAAAGTTGTAAATTAAGGCAAAATTATTTCACTAAAAATATACTTAAATTATAAATTTCTAAAGCATTTAATGTTTGCAATTAAAACACTGTCAAAGTGTAAAGCATTCATTACTAAAACAATTTGGAGCCCATTTATAACCGGGTAATAACCGATTGGCAATAATTTCCAACTCATAAATGCACTTAAATTATTGGCATTCAATTAGTGACTCAACGCTAAGAATAACAGTAAAAGTTGTCAACAAATTGAATGCAATAATATTTACCGAAGTGGTCCACATCTACTTCTGTGTCGCCAAATACTGCGAACTCTAATACCGCTCTATATATGAATACGTATTGTTTGAGTGTTTGTATGCAATGGTTTCGTTGATATCGAAGATTGAGAACACATTCATAAACATTTACTAAACCCGATATTATTTCAGGTAATAAAGAGTCGATGGCTATATAAGTGGCCGAACGGTCCAAACCAGCGCAACAGTGAACTACTATCGGGCCTCTGTCTGGACAGTAGTGTTCGTTAACGTGTTTTATAAATCTTAGAAGTCTTGAAGGCAAGAGTTCAGAAATGGTGAAGTCTTTCCACATGGTGTAATGAAACTGAAGCACATCCCTATTGATCTTATGGTGAGTTGAAGTCAGTTGGAAACGACGTATTATATAATCGGAATAAATGCGAACACTTTGAACCGACACTAAATACTTGTCACCGATTTGTTTAATATTGTCATCTGACCAATACTGAGTGCATTTGTCTAATCCCTGTTCTTCACAACCGGTTAACATCACAATAATAGGCGATTCGTATTCATAAATCATTCGCCAGAAGTTTAGGACAGTTGTATCTAAGGGTCCCTCACAACAGATAAAAAGTTTTTCATTGTACGCCACAAAATTTGCGTTTATGTAATCAGAGTTTGACTGTCCCTCTATAAGGGAAAGACTGACCCTCGTCTGATCAAAACATTTGACTGATGAGAGTCTATTCTTCGCCCGATTAGGTTCTGAGTCTCCAATTAAAGTAGTCCTGTCCTCAAACTCTTTGGGCAGTGAATTGAATTCAATGTCAAAGAGTCTATTATTGTGAGCACTTCTCTCTCTGTAAAGTTGTGCCAAATTAATCACATGAATAGGCAGTACTGAAATGCACTGATTTTGTAGAGTCTGAACGCCATCAGCCGATACATGACTCGCGTTCAATGGGTTCTGTGTTGGTAACACTCCGTTCATAATTAAACCGTTTGAGTGGACATGTTTTGACTGTTGCATTGATTGGAGTTTCGAGTGGACACTCCTCTCATTAAGATTCTGTGCCCTATTATGTGAATCATTATTTCGACGGATTAAAAGCCAAAGTATTAGAATAATTATAAACAAAATAATTGCAATTCCGCTAATAAGGCATAAGAGAATGGTTGTGCTCGGATTTCCTATCGAGGATAAGAGAGGCGACACCGCATTAGTTGAAGTGGGCATCGATAATAAAGGCGAAGAACTGGTCTGCATAGGACTTAAGTATGAGCTCTGTTTACGTAAGACAACACCGTTGGGACCCAATACGTGAATCTCCACAAAACCGGTATAATTTGTTAACTCAGCTAACGGTCCGTCGTCTATGAGTTCACTGGCATTTGTCATAAGTCCCGGTTCAGCGCCATTCACAACAAGGCTCTCCTTCTCAGAGCCCACGCATTGGGAATACTTTCTGTCGCCAATAATTATTTCATTATTGAACTCATTTGAAGGAATTTCATCGGCAATATATGCCTGGGGTTCGAACACTTGATGGTAATGGACTTTCGCATAACTGGTTAGGTTGAGCTCAGATGGCTTTACACCCATTAAATCGTATAGAGTGTAACCAAACGGCAGTTTCACAACAAAAACGCGATAACAAGTTATGAGACCAAATCGTTCGGAAATTCGGGGGAAAACCATTTTTAATTGACCGATGGTTTGTGTGCTCTCAAATTTAATGGCGGGAATATTATGCTGTAAATGCGGTAGAGTAGTGCACTGGGCATCAGGCGTTATGTCTGTCCACGAGCCACAACCACTCAAATTGATGGCACACATCTGTACCGTATAGTTTGTGTTGGCTTTTAATGGGAGCTATAAATTAAAATTTTCAAATAAAAACATTTGTGAGAAAAAATGACTCGGAATAAAAAATTTGAGCCAAAGCTAATGATTCAGAAAAAATAAAGCCATAAATTCCAATATTCTGTTCTTAATTTGAAAAACATTTCAAAACAATTTTATAGACGACTATTGCTTTCCGTAAACTCATCGATGAAAAGAAGAAAAAAAGTGAGAAAAAAATGAAAACATTTAAAAGGCTTTGAATTTCTTCAAAGTATAAGTTATATTGATTTTAAGTTCAAAAATGAAATGCTCGAGGAATGAATGTTCGAGGAATTGGAAAATTTTTATTTTCTCTACTCTATTGTCAAACAGAGAATTGACACAAAAATCGTTACAATAGTTGTATCTAAGGGTTGTAAGACTCAACTAAAACATTGTTCTCTTCTTTTTCTTCTTTAGGAAAACTATATTAAAAGATGTATTTAAGAGTAAATACTGAATATTATCGGCTTTCCTTTAAAAAAATGAAAGAATAACCAAGCTTAAATTCTAAAACAAATCAGTTAAGGAATCATGTTTTTAAGACATGTTAAGAATGTATCAAGATAAGATTAAATCAAAAATCAAAACATTAAAGGATTAGTCATTTCAATAAAGATTTTCATTAAAGTCTTGGTGACCCCACAATTTTCTAAACGCTTGAGACTAATGTCATTTCAACAGAACGTATAGTTTAATCGGTAGGTATTAGTCGTGTAAATAATGTGTCATCACTTTTGTACACTTTTTTCGACACTAATTTAGGGCAAAAAAACATCAAAAGAGTTGAAGCGAAGACTTAATCACTATTTATGAGTTATTCATAAATCAATAGAAATTTGATCAATGAATGAATTTTGATATGAGAAGATAACAACTTATTAATAAGTTATAGAAAGAGCAGATAATAAGAAAATTACGATTTTCTTCTAACGTTACTATAAGTTGTAATTCAGTTCACATACTCTTATCTTTTGACACAAGACTTCGGCTCTTAATTCAATTGATTTCGATTGGATTGTTGTGAACCATATTTCCAGTCTTTTCTCTAAATAAGAATTTCTTATAAATTCTATGAGAGGACAGTTATAGGAAATGTTCAACTGTTCGCTCACATTATTCCCTCGACAACTGACCAATAATTCTAATATTAATAAAAAGTTTTATCATTAAAACAATATCTTCTCTTCACTTCTCTTTAGACCAAAATTAAGTTCATATGATTTTCATCAAAACTTTTATGAAACTAAAATCATTCATCACTTGCTATCACTTTTAAAAAACAAAACTGAGGCCATGAAACACCAAGGGAATATACATAAGTTATGTAACATAACCCTTTTGCCATCAAAATTAAACTTTAACCTTGTTCATATTATTCTAGAAAATGAATAAATGTTTACAAAATTTGATTAATCTTTGAAAAGAAAAATTCAGCGAATAGTTTACTAAAAGTAAGAAAAAAATTCGTTTATATATATCTATATTAAAGAATTGTTTAAATATATGTCGGTTTGACAACAGATTCATTTATTATGACTCCTAAAATGATTTGCGGTATAACTAAAGCCTATCGTATGTCTTAACCTAATATTTATTAAATAATATTTGATTTATGACTTGTATTCATATTTTTGCTGACAATTATAAAAAAAAAGTCGAACAGAATATAAACGGATATATTAAAGGATATCCATCTTTATTAGAACAAATCGAGTGTCAATATATCGGAGGACAGAACACAGCGATCAGAATAATTCTTAATTATTGTGCAAACAGTTAACGTCAGAGGAATGTCTCTCCAAAGCAAATAAAAAACTTTATTCGTTTGCAATTGATTTGATTAGAGAATTAAACAAACGGTAAATCCAATTAAGAATCAAAATTTAGACTCAATTTAAATCTGAAGAATGACTTTCTCTTAAAGCTAACGAAAGTTAGAGCCTCTCCTCAAAGGAGTAATCAATTACCGGCGAATGATATGCCGAAGCCTTTTTATTTGAGGAAATGTCATGTGTTCTGTATTTGTTGGGACTAATGTCGAGCAAATTTTCTGTCAGAATATCGTAAAGTAGTTGTGCTCTCAACGACAAAACCCAACCAAAAGAACTCCTTTCCATTGAGATCAAGGAGTTAAGAGACTAATCTCTAAGGATTGTAATACATGAGTGAATTTACGAAAGCAATACTTTGATCGCCACTTCTTCTCAAACTTAGCCTCCAGACTGATTGCAAACATAAATTGTACTAGTTCATTCCTAGTACACAGATAGTTCACTACTGGTTCAGTGAGCTCTTTAGAGCCCTTTTCTTAGAAATGCTAACCTCTGATCATTTAATCAATAATTGGTTTCAATTTACTAAAGAATAAAATGAAAAGTGTCTTAAAAATTGGTATAAATAGAAAAATAGTGAAATACAATCGATATTTAAAATATGAAAAAAATGTAAACACTTTTCACTTGACTTTTAGGATAATTTTATAGTAAAATATAACAACAAAAATAAAAGCCTCGTTTTATACAACAATATGTAATCTAATGCTTAAAAGTTAGAGAAAGTCCTAAAGAATAGGAAAACATTTGAGACGAGAATAAGTAAATTTGAATTCCTTTTCAACAAAAGGATAAAAATGTTAGCATTTTCTTCTAAAATACACTTTTATTTGTTTGAAGATTTAAATTTGATATTTCTTTAAATATTTTGCATTTCAGTTATAAAAGTCATCGTCTCTTATAAAGATTTTAATGTATTGTTTAGTTTTATATTAATTTTATATGAATTTCAAATGAATTCAAATTAAATTGAATTCTAAAAAATATGTAAAACATATTTTCATAGATAAATGCATTCATTGAAAAATTAGTTTGAAGCTAATATTTATGCTTAAATAAACCTAGATTATATTTGATTATATAATACTTTATATTATGTCGATATTACGGTATATAAGAGTGTTTGTGAAAAATTATTTCCTGAATTCATTAGAGAATTAACAGTAATTCTATTGAAAATAACAGACAATAGAATAGAATATAATATTATATAATATTTATGGAAAGAGTAAAGACTATATGGAATCAACTCTAAAGCCGAGACCATGACTTCCGGATTCTCTGTTCAGGAAAGGAAAGAAAAGACTCGACGAAAATTTTTTAATGAGCTCAGCATAAATGTCTGGATATAATCCGTGTATTTTCTCTCAAATAAAATGATTTTAATTAATTCTTTAATGTAATTCTAATACTTATGTTTTTAAATAATCTGAAGTTAACTTTCCTTTCCGTCAAAAGTGTCCTCAAACTAGTGTTGGAAATAAATCCATATTTATATTAAATATGAGATTTTAATTTTAATGGACTTCTAATGAACTTTCTTTTAATAAGACCTTCACTTTAGGGGATTAATATCTCAAAAACTAATGAATAGTAATTTTTATTTAATGTGGCTTTACATGAATTCTGGGTCAAACTTAATATTAGGCTCTAGTCAATGTTTTTTTGGGTAAATAAAGAAAAGCTCTTTTTCTTATAATTAATTTAATTTTTAAATAAATCAAAATTGTTTTTATTTAAATAAAATATAAGAATTTATATAAAAAATTACTTTAAAAGAGCTTCGAATTGAATACTTAATAATTGAATTACGAATTTAAATTGATTATGGTCATGTTAATGGTCAAATTAAACTTAGCTATTCTTGAGTTAATGAAAATATTCGTTGAATTTTAATAATTTTAATTCAAATTAAGAATAAATACTTATATAAAGTAAATAATTTTAATTACTATAAAAATAAAACATAGATTTTAGAATGAATTTAAAATTTTAATCATTTCTTATGTTATGGTATGTTATAATAACGATAACATTTCTATCATTAAGTTGTGAACTCATTGTTTTCATTAATAATTAATAGTAATTAAGTCTTAATGGCATTTGTAGTCAGAATTGTCCACAAATACCAGAGTTTTGTGTCAATTATACGATTTTGTCTAAATTTAAGTTACGATTTAATTAACATTCGGTCAAATATTTCTGTCATATTTTGGTGTTTAATAAAGGCTTCACTCAAATAAATCTTTTAAATTAGAGAGTCTTTGAGTCAAGGAATGTACTCTATTTACTTTATTAATGTGTTCGAAGGGATTCCATATAAATAACAATTTATATCTATTAAAATCTATGAATTACTCTCTTATCTAATACTGATTTTAAAGAATTTTCAATTAAAAATTTAAACAAACATTTGATACAAGAAATAATAACAAATGCTTTTAAATGCTAATTAATAATTATTAATGTTATTCCTCACAAGTAATTAAAATGTTCAAGCCAGTTTAACATAAATTTATAATGATTATATTATAAACATATTATAAACATTACTCTAGCGTATAAATTAAACAAGATAGGTTTTACTTGGTGAGTTTACTAATAGCTAAAATAGCAAGCTTGATTTTCTAAAAACTCAGATGAATTGCTTTTTTGGTTGATATGATTTCAACAATTCTGAGCATTTGAGTCATGATTGTTGTTAAGACATATTCCTATCCCTTCCAGATATGATATAATGACAGCAATGACTGAAACGGTTTACATCTTTTCAAAGCTTTTCAATAATAAAATTGAATTCTTAGAAGAATCTGAAGAATCCATTGAATTAATATATCTTTTAATGGATTAGTTTTGAAGCAAAAGATAACTTTTATTGTGTCTTAAGAAAGGGATAACCAGACTTTTCAAAGAATTTTTAAGAGGAAAAGAATGAAGTTATTATCAAAAGAAATTCGTATTATTATGGATAATGTCTTAGAGTGGCATCAATTCTCGTTTTAAATGCTTTTCCTATAATATGTATATTAGAGGAGTAAAGTGTTGTCACAAATCAATAGAAAATCAAATTCAATTCTGTACTTAAATATAGGACTTAATAATATAAAATAAAAATAAAATAATAAATTCTAATGGAATATTATAAGTATGAAGGAATTTGAGATGAGCAAGAGCAAATTATAATTATGGAATATTATATTTTTCTTAATGGTATTTCTGTAAATCATATTAAAAGAATTGGTTTCTCACATAAAACTAAATAATTAAATCAAATGAGAGAAGAATTTTAAGAAATTAATATAATTTATATATTATTTAAATATTTTTGTTTTGTTTTTTGTTATGAAATGAATATTCTTTTGGTATTTATTTAATTAAATAAAATTCTGTTTAAATTCAGTCACAAATGTTTTGTGGAAATGGTTTTCGCTCTAAATATTTTGATGAATGGATGGTAACTGAGTCGACAAATATTTCAAACACACAGACATGAGAACAGACTTATTTCTTATCACTTTTAAAGATATCTGTTTTTCCAATTTTTTTCTCAAAACATTAATCATTGAATAAATGACATAAAAGTTTACTTTCGGTTCAAAGAATGAAATCTGGTCTTTACCTGAATCTGATGAGTGGTATTACTGTTAATGCGGTGCCATTCGATGATTTGGTCGGTGACCAGTTGGCTCTGACTGTTCCTATAACTTGCATTTCCTACGATTGTTATATTGTAGCCAATGATAGTGCCCCGGGTCTTATCACTTGAATGCCAGGAAATGTTGGCGTAATTGGCGTCACGCCATTCATCAAAACTACACATCACTTTCAGATTTTGGGGCGGACCTGACTGACCATCAGTTGTTTGAGCAATTAACTTAGGCTCTGACCATGGTCCACAGCCCATGTATGAACAAGCACGAACCTGGTCATATTAATAATGTCAATAGAGGCAGTAAAGTTATCTAGCAAAGTTCAACCTACTTGAAAAGAATACTTGGTGGCTGGTTGTAGTCCAACAAACCAGTAAGCAACATTTCTCCTGTGCTCACGTATCTCATCCCTGACATCCATTGTACCACCAATGGTGGAACTCTTATCAAGGTTAAACAATTCCATTTTATATTCAAAAATATGGGCGCCGTTGTCGTGGGGTCTCTTCCATCCAATCAAAAGTGAGTGATTACTGGCCGACAAGACCTGCATTTCTGTGATCTGATTGGGAACGTCCGACGGCATCGTTGCGTTTATTGCTGTCCAATCGGACTGACCTTTAGTTCAAATATAAGACAATTTTTTTAATTAAAATTTTTCAAATTTTTTAAGAACAGATCATTTGATGAAAGACTGAAAAGAGAGACAGAAAGACAACGCTTTGAAAAATATTAATTAATTTTAAACTTAATTAATGACAAAAAAAAGAAAAACAGTTTGAAGTGCGGATAAAACAACAGAATATATGCGCACAGAATAACAAAAGCTATTATTAAAAGTGAGACCAAAATAGAAGCCAAAACTTTGCGACAATAAATAAATAGTGAAACGAACTCTTTCTGGAAAAAAGTTAAAACTTGTTCACTAATTAGATGACCTAGGCTATTCTTCACTAATAAAGCAAATAGTATATTAAGAGTAATCGGAGTAATCAAAAGCTTGTTTCCAACTAATAATCATTGACTCAGTCCTGGGAATTACTCCACAAATCGATAAATATTTATTCAATTCTGTAAAACATTAGTCAATAGAATAGGAATTCAATGATTATATCATAACTTATCGGTCGATAATTTCCAGACTTTGCTCTAAATTAAAGAAATAATAACTCAATTCTGTGTGAATTCCAATCGATTCGAGCAAAAGACACCTTTTTTCAAATGAAAAAACAAAGCACTCGTCCTTTCATTTGACTACAAATGATATTTGAATATAAATCTAATATTTAAGCCAAAGTAGTCATAGAAACGAACCACAATTAGTCGAATATGAGTGGCTATACAATAAGGGATAGGAAAGGGCATATCCCTATTTGTGATTATTATAAAAAGAGTTTTAATTTGTGATTATAATTAAAGCGAATATTCGTAGAGTTATTGATTTATAAATTCATATAACATTCAGCAAAAATATATCACTTTTTATCACAAAAATCGCGATAATTTCCAATTAGTAATCATAGCCTCTGTTTCTATGACTACTTTCATATCACTTTCGGTATAGTCTTAAATGGAAATTAATACAACTTTTTTAGTGCCAAATCTTATCCCTTAATAATATTACTATATATTGCAGATAAAAAGTTCTCTCTCTTTCTTTCTCTCTCTCTCTCCCTCTCTCTCCTGTATTTCTAATTAAATGCATAGGAATTGAGTTTAATTCATATTAAGATTATATTATGAGAAAATGACTTCAGGTTTTGCACTTAAATATAAATTAATATCGATTTTCATGAAATCGAATTTTCTTGTAATATCTTGAAAAATGACAAGATACATTTGAACTAAGCTCACAAATGCTGTATCATTGAAAGATGATTAAAGACCTTTTTTTATCAGGAGATGATTGTTAGGAATCAATGAAGTAATTAAGTTTTGATACGATTTTCCGGAAGAATTAAAAGTAAAGAAAAAAAATCCAAAGAATAGAATGACTTTTGAGACAAAAATAGAGTAATTCTCTTATTTTATCGAAAGTCCTTTATATCGATTAATTGAAATGTATTTTATTTGAGTCTTTCCTTCAAATCTATACTTTATTTTTATAAAAACGAGAAAATGTTTTCATTTCTTCTTCTTATGAACTTTAAATCGAAACACTTCTGACAAAACATCAGTCATTTCAATGGATTAAGAGTTGTGACATTTAGCCCATGTTTTATAACTATGGGTGAGAGAGAGAGAGAGAGAGAGAGAGAGAGAGAGAGAGAGAGAGAGAGAGAGAGAGAGAGAGAGTTCAATAATTTAAAGTCCAGTTCTGTGTAACAGATGTTCAGAAGTCAGACATTTACCAATAATTTTATGTATCATTTGATTGAAAAACATTTTTCAGCGGAAATTCTAATAAATTTTTCACAATTTTGATGTCATTCTTATAAGTATTACAACTAATAACAGATTTTATGGCATTTAATTCAATAAAACAAATCATTAAAATAATTGAAGAAATGATGGAATTAAATGAGGATTCATTTAAAGCAAATAATAAAACCAAAAACCATTTGTACTCAAATAATAAAAACTTCAATTGAGAACTCAGTTATCATAAGATATACAAAAAGATTTGCGGCTAAAGAAAGACTTCGATAATCGATAGGACTGTTGGCCAACAAATGTTAGACAAGAAAAACATTTTGTTTGACTAAAAGCCTGAGTCAAAGACAGAGTATATAAAAGCCAAAAGACTGACAACAAGAATATCAACTGATTTATGTATTGACGAAAAATGACGACAAACTCCGAGGTGCTGTTAATACTCCGGGCCATATATCTAATAATATTGAGTAAAAATTGCATTAAATTTTTCCTATGAATCGTAGTTCAATGTAAATAGCCAAGGTGGTATCAGCACGCATTCCAATTTCAAATGTAATACATCATATATTTTGCTTAAACTAAATATATTCAATCAATTTTGCTCTAAAATAACGATGAACAAGATAATTTATCATATTGTCGCTATCTTTTCAAAAGTTTGACCTAGTTTACAGTCAAGAGAATTGGTTTTACTCCTTTTATAAGTGAAGAGTTACCAAATTTCAGCATAAAATTCAATTGAATAAATCATTAGCTCTGAAAAGAGTTGCGATATTTTCATGAATTTTTGAGATAACATTATATTAGAAACAGAAATATATTGTATTTAATATAATTGGAATCAAAAAACACGAAATAAACACATTTTTGATAAGAGAACAGAATTAGTTCATTGAATACGAGCACAACACAAATATTTTATGACAACAAAACAATAGCCAAGAATATTCTGTGCTATAATTTATTTGAAAATAATAAATGAAAATGAATGTCATAGAGAAAGAGAGACAGACCTGCACCGTTGATAGCGGCCAACTGGAAGCCATAAGTTACTGCCGGCGCTAAATATTGGACAATATGTGATCCGGAATAGTTTGGTTCGATGTTATCGTCAATAGTAGTCCAGTGGTGGACGGCATTAACAGTGTTTGAGCTATAATTTTTCATTTCCAGTATAAATCGATTAATATTATCGTTGCCATCATTGATGACCCGCCACCACAGCTCAATGGATCGGGCAGTGAGCGGCTCTGCCTTTTCCAGTTTAACGGTGGCCTTTTGGACAACGATTAGTGTGATCTGAGCCTCGCTCTGGTTATTGTAGTCGTTCTTTGCGTGACATATGTATGTGCCGTTGTCTGAGTCCGATATGTTTGATATAATTAATTGAGTTCTTTGTGAGGTCTCATTCACGTCAGTGTTCACTATTTCAAGCCTTTGGTCGTCACCACTGATTGCGTTAACGGCGTTATTGTTAACTATTTTAGTCCAATTAATTACTGCTTTTGGATACGATGTGACCAAACATTTGAGCGACACTTTATTGCCCATCAGTTCCCGAACCACACCATTGGATGGAATCACTTCAATACTAACCGGAACTGTAATCAGATTTAAAATTAAAAATATGTAAATTATGCAATTGGAAAAAGAGCATGCTAAATTTAAGAAAATTCAATTTCCATGAACGGAATGAAGAAAAATAAACGAATTTCTTTGCGATTGTAAATCAAATTTCATTTTATGAATAATTCAGAAAAAATTGCGTTAATTTCAAATTGAATTCAAAGTCATGAAAAGTATTTGAATCAACTCTTAAGTGAAGAAATTCTAATCTTAAGTGAAATCAAATTTTAAAGATTTTCAGATCACAAACTCAAGAATTGAAGAAAATTTTTTTGGTCACAAATAGTATTAATCAGATTTCATAGAATCAGCCTTTCCTTTGAAATCCATTGAAGAAAAAACAATGAATAAAATTTTTATAAGAATTACTCCTTTTTATTGTTTTATTGGAAAACATATTTTGGGTTTTGAGAGAAAACCGAAACTCAAATAAAAAAAAGCATTTTTCAAGAAAAGGCCATTCATTAGAAATGTCCGCTTTTGGAACTGTGAAGACCGAAGGGACGGCACATCCCTTAAAACTATAGATCAAAAAATAGTAAAAAAAAAGAAAACTTCAAGAAAGTGTAAATGATCTAGAACAAGCAAAAACATTGGCACAAACAACAAATCATCTTGAACATTCCAACCATTAAAGAATAATAAAGAAGTCTTCTCTTTAAACAAAAAAAAATAGTTCCACGAAAAATGATTAATAAAATTCTGGTAAAAATTCTTCACACATTTTTCCAGTCAAAGGAATTTCGAGATTTTCTTTTGTTTTTTGTTCTTCTGATCGGTTGTTGTATTCGTTGTCCTAAAATTTTTTTTCTGTGAATAAATGAAAACTCATTTTTCAACTAAACTTTTCTATTCAATGATCTGATTCTTCCGAATCGTTTAGTTCTTTGAATCCACAATTAATGTGAACTTTGTTTAACATTTCGACTGAAATAATGAAAAATTGTTTTTGAAGGGAAGTCCTACCAAAACAAAGACAACAAGAAATCAATTTCAAACAAAAACAGAGTCTCTCCGTTTCAGTTCATTGTGTTTTGTGTTTTAATTTATGTCATTTTATGGTCGAAATGATTATAAATTTTAGTCTAAAAAATATCTTATCTTCGATTTAATTAGAAATTCTTTCCAATAGTTTTTCTTAAGTCAAACAAAAAGATAAATTTGAATTCAATGTGAAAAACCTATTTTACAGTCCGTTTGTTGAGAGACAGATATAAATCAGAGTCGAGTAATACGAATAAAAAGGATCTAGAACAATTTGATATTCGCAATTTTCAAATTACATATTCAACAAAAGTCTAAACTTTATTTTTTTTGAATCAATTCTTGTGTGAAATAAATATTGAATTCAAGAATCAAATCAAATACTCAAAAGTCATTTCTAAGAGTTATTTCCAATAATAATACAATTGGTTTGACTCTAAAAATAGACGACAAAAGAAGAATAAATTTTTGTCACAAAATAATAGAATTTGTTTCGGAGTAAAAGTATTTAATATATATTTTACAAAAGAGAACAGAATATTCTGAGTTTAGAGTAAAAATCTTTTAAATAAATCCGTTATATTATCTACGAAAATATATGTTTGAATTGTGCATGCAATATTTAATTTACCCTGAAGTAACGTTTTTCTAGAATTCCAATAATACTTTACTCAAATTGCAAACAAAAATGAAATTTTATTTTATTCCATTCCTTTATATTCCTTGTTATTTGTTTTGATGAGTTTTCATCTTTTTTTTCAAACTCTCTTTGAAAATGTTTTGTTAAACAGTAATCAAAATCACAAAAGAGTTTCAAATAATGAAAAATATTTGAATATTTTATATAAAAATATCGAATGATTTATTAAAGTAGAGGTAATTTTCATGAATTATATTAGTGTTAAATCATTTAAATGGCCCTTTTGTGACGCTTTACAGTATCTGTGGTTTACTGTAGTATTAATAAGAAATAACAAAACAAATGCCAATTATAATGATATTCACATTTATTGCTTAAACAAATTATAATTAATAATAATTTAATGTTTTCATAGAATTATTTTTTTTGAAAAATAAATGTAAATATTTATTCATTGAATTATTCATTTAATCAGTTCAATGGCATTATATATAAAATTGAAGCTAGTTCAAATTGTGTTTAGATATTCAATATAAGCCAGCATAATTGTTTTGTTTATTAACAAGGTGAGATTTGCAAACACATTAAATAAAGATAATTAATAACACAATTATTAATTATTAGCACTCAAAACAATTTTAATTATTAGGAAATCCTTAAAATCAAAACCTATTGAACCTAATATTTAAAATTATGATTAATAATAACCAGGGTTGGCTAAATGGGATTTTACCTAATAACCACTTGGGAAAGAAAAATTGTAAATGACCCCTTAGGACAGGGATGTGCAGTGTCCAAAGAAACGGTAACTAATGCAAACAACTTAATAAAGTGATGTATGAGAAATGGCGACCATTTGTTTCTCTTGGATACGTGTTTGCTAATATCTGCCTTAAGATATTAACATTATGTCTAAGAGCAAGCAAAATCTTGACCAAACCCTAGGGGATATTTGACCAAAATGTCCCTTGGGTGGGCTCCTTTCGCCACTTCTGATAAAACATATGGTTAACATAAACTTTTTGTTTACTATCTATTATTGACTTTCAATAGAATTAAATGATGTCTAACTCTATAAACAATAAAATGGAAAATAACGGGAAAATTGTAATTCGATTAGAAATTAGAGCTAAACTGTAATCCTCTCATTTGTGATGATTGGAAGCTAAGCTAATTACCTATAATATAATAGAAATGTCAAAAGTATCATGCACAAAAAATAAGTTTTTGGGTCAAATGAAAACCAATAACTTTTCATAAGTCTCTTCATATTAAGTGTTTCTCAATTGAATAGAATTTGTGGCGAATATTATATTAAGACGTGATTCAGTTTTGAGAGTAATATAAGAATTTCTGTTTTATATCTCGTATTTAAATACAAATCTTTTGACAGAAAGAAATGTTGGATAAGTTTAGACAATGATTATAGGAAAAGCGATTATTCTGTGGAGGACTCCAGTAAAACACTGTTTTCTTATTGTTGTTTAAATGAAAAATATTGTTGAAAGAAAGGGAAACTTCCCTTCAAATAGTTATGCGTCGTCTCAAAGAAAGCCAGAGATAAACTGTTCACTAGTTTCTGGTTTTATTATCTCAAACAATAGCATCACTCGAATCAATAACTATTCAATTAATTTTTGCTTATAAAACGACTTTTAAGGCACAGCACAACAGAAAAGCGAACGGAGAACACAATGAGACGAAACCCAAAGAAATTGATGAGAAAATTATACTTCAATTTGAAGTCGTGCCGGAAAAAAACCAGAGCCTTAAGTGAAGCACAAATCAAAGACTAATCATTGAATTGTGAGAAAAAAAATCAAACCTCTGATTGATTGACCCCTCATTTCATCAATGAATGGCTCAGTTATCAACCAATTCATAGAAAGTGTAAATTTCCGGTAATATTCCAAATGAAAGAAAAAATTTACTTTTATTCATGCGATAGAAATAAACAAAAAAAATTCATAGTGCAAGCTCAATTAATCACTTGTATAACAATAGTTGCAAGGGTGAGAATAAGATTAATACAAAGAGTTATTATAGAAAAATTGAAGATCTCTTCAAAGGAGAAATAAATTATAATTTATCCTAAACTAAATTCTATCATCAATTGTATGATAATATGAATGCAAATAAGTTTTTCAATAAGAACTTCATTAACAGAATGTCTGTCAATAGAGAACTAAAAGTCGAGTGCATTATTTTGAATATTTTTGAAACAATCGATTCGTTAGGGGAGGAGTGAATGACGGGTACAATGAAAAAACGACTTCACTTATACTGAGCCATATTATGTTTAGTTAAAGAGACGTCACTTTCCCCGACCTCTCTCTTAAGTAAAGACATGTTTCAACTAAATTAAGACCAGATTATTGAATAGTGTCGGCACATATTATTACTTAAGTAAATGGAATTATATTCGATGCCATAATGAAAATGATTCTCTCTTTACTTAGAATATATGTAAAAGAAGCAAGGTAATGGCAATAATACTATTTGAGGCAAATATTAAATTTTTATAATGGAGTTAAATATATGCTTAAAGACTAACGACTCTAAATGGATGCCATTCTTACAAATATAATATTCAAACCCAATGATAGACCAGAATATTTTCATTCATATTTTAAATAGATAGCCAAGGGCATTTCTTTTCTTATTAACATATTAAATTGCTGAAATGGGAAAATTGTTCATGAAAACGTACTTGATTATTTTATTAAGATTAGATAAATAGCATTCTATTTATAGATGAAAATACTATAATATTCTCTGAGAATTTGATAAATATTATAATTAAATAAGAAAATAACCTTGGTAATTCCCACAATGTCTTAATGTTAATACATTTTTCTTTACTCTTCACAGTATTTAAGAAATATTACCTCAAAAATATCAATAGATTTGATACTTTTCTTTAAGAATATTAGAAATTTTGGTGCTTTGAATACATTAAATCATAAGAGAAGCACAACTTTTTAGGGTTTCATTGAAAGCAAAGAATAATAGTCTTTATATTTGATTAATAGAAAGTTATTATAATATTCGCGACAATGAAATGCTTTTCGTTAACAAAAGAAATGGTGAATTAGAATTGATGTCATTTTATACATAATATACTTATATTTAATGACAATATTTTCATTCAAAATATAAATCAATTGACCGCAGAATAAGTCGTCGGAAGAATTCAATTAATTTTCTTAAGATTAAACTTTGGCTCTAATTTTAATGGATTTCTATTTCCACTAAACTTTTACATTGTTTTTAAAAACAAGACTATTGTTTGACACCAATTGTGTCTCTGATTATATTCATTCACTTATTTGGTAAAACTAAACCAATTCTTAAAGTTTTGGGAATATATTCCTCAGAAAAATGTTTAATTGGAATTCCACTCAGAATTCAAATAATAAGTGAACAGAATTTCTATAAGAATTCCTAAACAACTAAACAATGGGCTCAGAATTTCAACAGAATAGAACAGAATAGAACAGAACAGACATTTTCAACCATCAAATTAATTGATGAAAATGAGAAAAATATTTATATTTAATTATTTAACATTAAATTCACTCAAATTTATTTAATGTCACGAATTAAGTACACAAACACTACAAAACTTTTAGCTTAACACAACTTTTTTAAAAGAAACAAAAAAAAACAAAACTTAAAGCAAAAGATAACAGACTTTTGAAACAATATTTCTGAGACAACAAACAAATGAGTCCTAAATTGAAACATAAGTTCGAGATTAAGACAAAGCAGTAGAAGTAGAAGAAGTAGAAGACGAAGAAGAATCGAAACACATTTTGTGTCCGTATTTGTACTCAAAGACAATACAAACGAAAGGAAAGTTATTTATTTGATTCTCGTTTTCATTAAGTCAGTCAATGAAAATAAGTCTTATAATTATTGTTTGTTAGAAAAACTAATTCAAAGCAGTCGAGTGTATGTGTGAACACGATTAGGGCTGTGTCTCAATCCGACAGCTATTGTCCGACACTATTTGTATCACCGATTCTTATCAACGAAGAAGAATGAGCTGATTAACAGACTTCAAGCAAACACTTACTGTACACTTGAATGACCGCTTCCTTGCGATACACCCGTTCTGTTTCGTTGGCCAGTGCCGCGTGACAGGCATAGGTACCCGAGTGATGAAGGGTTGCGCACTCCACCGACAGTTTCCACTCATTGGGTGATGTCTTACTTATGTGAACCGACGGCAGTTTCGATGCATTCTCTCCTCTGAATGTCCACCATACCAATATATTAGGCAAAGTAGGCGTTACCAAACACTGGATTGAGGTCCGGCTGCAATTGGCCACAAGTGGGGGACTCGCGAAGTGCGACACTATCTTTACTTTTGGCGGTACTGAAAACATACGATAAGAACAGAATTTAAATATAAATTAATTATTAAAATAAGAATTTAATTAAATCTTCACTTAATTAAAGAAAAGGTCAAACAAAATGATATTCAGTTTCTTTTAAATTGTCATTAATTAAGATTAATTAGAATGTATTTCATTTAATAGATAAGTAACTAATAGTAAGCACATTTCAAGGGAATATCTGAGCTATAGCTCTAATAAAAAGAATGTTTTGTAATAAAATCAATGTTTGAAAATCAAACGTTTTTATAGCAAATAAATGATTATTTATTTGAAAAATCGAAGTCAAACTCAAAAATTCAATTCTATAAAAGAAAATTGAATTTCACTCAAAAATTGTACAAAAAATTTGATTTATAAAGAATAATGAATTTTATTTTATCTTCTTTAAAAAAAGAAACAAGTTCCATTTAATAGAATATTGATTTTAATATCAATTAACAGGTTTTTTTGTTTTATTATATTATTATTATTAACTGAAATGTCTTTATTTCTATTATTGATCTGAATATAAGTTAAGTTAAATATTCAATCGTTTGTTAGTAATTATTGATTAATCATTAGTTTATATATAAAAATATATTTCAAAGAAATTCAAAGAAATATATAGGGCGGTCCGCCTAAGACCCATCCATTTTTGAAATCCTATATTTCCTTAACCATTAGACTTATTATCATGGTAGTTGCATATTATTGTTAAGCTAATGTTGAAATATTTTTCCTATATAGAAATTATCTCTTTAATAATAATTTACCACTATAGAAATTTGATTGAAAAATTTAACTTCAATTATTATTATGAAAGT
>JAQFZM010000576.1:0-29032 GCA_034695785.1 Galumna obvia
TTTAATGAACTAGGTAATGATATTTAGGAGAAGTAGAAAAAGGGCCCTCAAAAAGGGCCCCCAATTCCTATTGCTAAATATAATAAATAGTTATGAATATCCATATCGGGAGTGAACTGTATTTAACTCAAATTAATCTAAATTTATATTAAATAAATTCACAGTTACTACGAATTGGGCACAGAATACAACTATTACTCGTGTATCAGACAATTTGCATGGTATTATTTAAAATTTAACTTAAAATTGTACTCACACATTTCCAACTGTTAAGGCTGTCCACCAGTAGATTATGTGTCGTTCCAAATGAAAGACTGGGAAATGGTATAACACTTTCATAATTAATTAATGAGTTTTAAATTTCTTTTTTCATTGATTAGATATCAGGGCTTTGGTTCGCACAATTGCATACAATAAATCACCAAGATGGTCTTACTATTGAATTTGGATCCATTGACTCTCGAACTTCTTTTAAAAGATGGGAAGTCATTCGGTCAGCACTCAATTGATTTCTAATAACTATTTCTTAATTTTAGTTTTTATTAAATAGTTTTGGAACAGAACTGTTAACCGGAGTCTTGGAATTGAATCCAAGCAATGGAGAGTTAATGTCCCAAATCTGTGGTAAAGGCCAGTCCTTCTTATATCCATTGGCCACAGATTTTACTGATTATCTCATTACATACCAATGCTTTTCTGTCAACAAGACATGTGAGTCATTCCTTTCCACAAAGTAATCACTAATATTTTGTTGACAGACGCGGTGACAACTTGGAGCAAGTCCAAAATTCTAGACCATGATGACCTTAGTCATTTGTCTGAGTTAACCTCAAAATTAATACACAGAAGTGGACTTAATTTGAAAATATATCCAGTTAACCATGTTAATTTATCTGTAAATACGACTAAGAAAGTTGAGCTCATTTGCAAAACAGTGGAGGGTCTTCCCATCGTTCATGTGTCACAACTTCGGGGCAATTGGCGATCGGTTCTCCTCAATGCTGAAGACCTCCGATGTATTGGACTCAAACACAATAAAACAATGGAAAAGAAGAAAAATGAGTTCTGGTTTGATGTCTAGTAAGTACTCATTCTTTGGAGGAAAAGACTTTTATTCCGTTTCCTTAATATAGTTCAGAAAAAGGAATGCAAGGGTTGGGCTCTATAAAGTCGTACGACGATGGTAGAAGATTGACCCAGCACAATCTCTTGCTACCGGGTGAACGTAATTTCTCTATTTTGGAAACCGATTACATTAATTACTTCGTTTACTATGAGTGCAATATTGTTGACATTAGAGGCGAACCAACAAAAATCGGTCAGAATTTTAAATCAGATTTTTTTCTTTTAATGATTTTTTAGTTATTAATTAATAGAATATTTTATTACATTTCAAACAATAGTTTCCAATTCAAATAAAATAACCTAGTTTACAATTTTTAAATAATCAGAATTATAATAAATTCATATTCCTTAACTTTTATCAAGCTAATTTAAAAGAAATATAATTTATTTTAGTGGAATACGGACTTATGGCCCGTCGGCCAGACCTGAGTGACAACATAATAGTTGAGGCCATTGAGTTATTCAATGAGAACGGACTGTCGACACCCCATCGCGTAACAAATAAAGACTGTAGTTTTAAAGAGGATCACATGGGTATGAGCCTATCTTTCTTTTTATTTGACCAGGATAACTTTTAGCTGATCACTTTCAGAATTGAAAGACAATTACTGCAAACATATTGAAAAGTACCAAGCTAAAAATATTGAATTGGATGACGTGAGTGAATCTGAAAATTAGTCGAATTATTATTGAAATTTTGTTCTAATGTTTAGATAATCGGCAAATGGTTTCTCCTTTACTCCAGCGATACTTCAAAGAGTGACTATTGGATTGAAATTCAGGGAAACCCAGACTTTACCTCTGAATTTACACATATTCTTAAGGCCGGGTATTATGCATCAATACATTGTTAACTAGGAAATTTTATATAAATAATATATTAAAATTGCTAGTTTATTTTAGTTTATAGTTGGTCAAATTGTCCTTTCTCAATTTATTTAATCATATATTTTGTTCATCCATTGCATCACAGATTTGATGACAAAGTGATAGTCATTCCGTTGCGATTGTGTCCAATCACTGGTAATATTGTTTTCAAGAATGAAACGATGGTCTCAAAACCGGAACTACAGATCGCTATAATGTCTGATTACGATCACAACAATCACATGACTTTCTATCGCTGTCAGGAAAGTCCCGGAGTATATGACGACATCCGTAACTCATTATTCTTTAGAATTTTATCTAAAAATTAATTATTTTTATTGTTTTTTAGCAAAACTGGGAATCTTTTCGAGAAGATGTGAAGTGTCTGAGTCTTCCATTCAAAGGGCTAAAAGTTTTTCAGCTATATTGAAAATATCAGAAAAATGGGGCAAGATCAAACAATATCATTGTTTACACGATTATAAATATGGTATAAATCAAATATTTTCCCTAAAATTTCATTATTTGTTGTATAATGACTTTCAGAGACACGATTTTTGTCTGAAAAGTGTATTCAATTCCACGACTCAGAGATAATTGACGTCGACTTTAGTCAAATGGTTGGCCAATGGGACAGACATCTGACCAGTGAGAAAATGTTTCACAAATATGACTACGCTATTGTCACTCACAAAGGAGAGCACCTTGATTATGTTGTCTAGTAAAGTTTTTTCAAAATGTCTTCATATTAGCTAGGACTAATTTTTAATTGTTTATTGCACAGCCCTCTTCAATATCGCAGTAAAAAGACCAAGCTGAACAGTACAAACTTGTTGAGCACAGTCAGTGTAACTAGCAAAACCGTTGTGTTGGGCAATGAAGCCATTCTCTCTGTTGAATATAATTCTTATACTCTTAAGTATACTTGTGTTCAGTTTGAAATAAGGGGCAGATTTGTTTACCGAGGTTAGGTTTGATGATCTTGCTCATTCAATAAGATAATGAAATTTAATTAATTACTTTTATAGAAATACTTTTATTTTCAATGCGTCCGGAAATGAGCTCTCATTTAATCCAAAACCCGAGACTATTCGCAGATATTATAATGAAAATACCGGAAAAAACATTGACTAAAATAAGTCATTTAATCGAGAAATTGGACCATCAGTTGAGGCCCGCATTCAAAAACATTGGACTAACACTTATAGGTCCTGTCGATAAAAAATTGCAGAAATGGAGGACAGACAACAAATTAAGCGATAAATCCGATGTTGAAGTCTATAAACTTTTGGCCCAAAACTGTAAAATCTTTGATTCAGACGAACAGATATTCTTCAATGTATCGAATGTAATGTATATTATTTAACATATATATGACCTTGCTTATTATTAAGTTTAATATTAAGTAACCCTTAACTTGTGCATGGACTATTCTTATTTATTCTATAATATGTGAGAGCAATGATACAATTTTTATAACAACTAGGTGAATTTATAAATATGCTTCGTTTTACTTAAATTTATTGAGGATATCATTTTAGAATTAAATAGACTAGTTAATATCATTAAAAGATCTAGAACTATTGTAACTATTCAACTTGATCAGAATTGCCATTAAGTTTAAGAACTATTCTCTTGCAAGTATTAGTAACTTAAATATTAACAAGGTTGTTTTATTTAACAGATTTTGGCATCGAATTGGACGCTGGACTACACAACTGACCTTGATAATAATTTTGATCGATTGCTATTAAAGAAACAAATATTCCCTTCATATCAACTTTCATTATAGTAATGAAATATTAATTAATTAAAAATAATTAAACTTTAATTTAATTATTTAGTAATAGGGATAAACTGATTGCAATTCAGGATAATTACCACAACTCAATTGAGCGCATTTTCCATTCCTATACTGAAGGAAGGCGTTCCCAGAAGACCCTTATTCTTTCGAATACGGATTATAGAATAGTGTATACCTGTGCCGAACAATTTGTCAACGAAAGACTTGTGCCGTTGGGTATTATCTCACAATGAATTTATTCACAAATTAATGAATTCTATTTGTTTAGAGATATTGCAGTTCTATTCGGCCCAAAATACCAGAAGACCTCGCGATTGGTTTTCATATTTGGAATTATTAGTGCCTCGATTAAAACCTAAGACAATAGGAAAGTTAGCTAACCTTTTGCAAGAATTGAGGCCCGCATTTCCAGGATGTGATAATAGTGTGCCGTCGCTTCCATTAAAAGAAAGTCTTCAAAGATATTTGACTCCAAAATTAAATTTGGAAAAAACAATTTCCAGTCCAAAAATGAATGGAAACTTACCTAAAGACCATTATATCTACTCATATCTCTTCAGAAAGTGTCCCAAATTTGAGAGCACAGAATTGATTGAACTCGACGCTAAAGTTAAGTTATTATATATTTATGAAATATTCATTTGAATCTTGCAATAGTTATTTGGCGAATGGAGACTCGATTGGAGCAGTTTGGGCTCCGATGGTATACCTGAGGGCTCGTATGTCTTAGATATGCGACCGATTAATACCAGTGTAGTCATAACAACATTTTACTCAAATATAAAAAGGTAAGTTCTAAATCATTAAAGTAAAAGTTATGGCACAGAATTTATTTCTAAATTGTGGTTACAGTTCGGAAAGAATAGTTATAAGCAAATTTACCCTTATACAAATACCTGGTAGCAAATACTTTAAAATGAAAAATGAAAACAAAGGAAATCGAGGAATAGCAGCCTTTTTGTGGACAGACTATGACAACAATTTCATCGCACATTTTTGCAATGATTATGTCCTCAATGGAGAGACAAGTTTTAATGGTATTTAACTCAAATGATTTACTCATGAGTTTAATCAACTCTTTTATTGCAGTGAAAGTATTATTTTTGTCGAGAAAGGGTTCGACCGAATCCCGTGATTTGAATCAATATTTTAAAATAATTGCAAAACATTTGAGTCAAACGACAATTTCAAAACTCTATCATTACTTTAATTCAATGAAAGTAACCGATACTGAAATCAGTGATCATTACATGAAAACAGTTTACCAAAACATTAGTCCAAATAACTCTTTACCAGAGAATGAGGTCAAAGATAAGAACAAATTTGTTGATGACATCTATAGTACATTTTTAGCTAAAGGACTGACAACTACCTTGCTCAATAAATATATAATGAGTACAGAATTAAACAATTCCCAAGATGCAAATATATTCAATATTCTACAATCATTATGTCATTCCTTTGATGAAAATGAATTGGTAGACACCTCTCCCACAATGTCACCCGTAAGTATATCACAAAATAGACCATACTCATTGTTTTATTTATAGAATATTCTTGGTAACTGGCACTATGACTACTATACCAGAACCAGTTTTTGTAATAAATATGAAAACTATGAGATTGTCCTTAAATCAGGCGATACTTTTGAAATCAGAGAATAGTATTACCTTTTATTCGAGTCTTTTATTATTTAATAAATTTTCTTATTTTGTTTTAAAATAGTTATGATTCGGATTTAGTCGATATCTATAGTTCTCTTTCTTATCCTCATTCAAAGTGGTCCTACTCTACACTATCCAATGGAAAGCATAAAATCTCTGCTACACTTGTCTTAGATGAGCATGTACATGTCCAGTACTGGTGTCTTGAAAAACATTTCAATGGAGAGATCTCTACAATAGGTTTGTCTGAATATAAATTTAAAGTTTAATAAATATTTGAATGTTTTTCTTTTAAATTTAAACAATCAGATGGTCTGTCATTAGGATCGCGCGGACCCAAACCCCAGAGCCTGGAAACATACCTATCATTAATTAAAGAGACAACAATGTCAAAGATCCTAAACAAGGTTTCAAATCTTAGACCAATTGATACCGAAATTCGGAACAGAGGGTGTCTCATCAAAAAACGTAAATCTATTAAGAAATTGAAAATTATATATAAATATATATAAATATAATCATTAATAATTGTAGCCAAAGGACACCAATTAATTCAAAACGATTTGATGTCACAAATTCTCCAAAAGAAATGCCTTTATTTCAATCAAAAAGATTTGTTTGAACCCGATTTCGGTCGACTTTTGGGAGAGTGGAGGGTTTGTACTTATATTTAGCGCATTTTCTAAATTATCCTTTTTACATGATCTAGGTAAGATTGATAAATACCGCTGATTATCCTAAACCTTTCGATACAATTCAATGGATTGATGGCAGCGACAGATTCTTCTCTAAACTTCTGTAAAATTCAATGAATTCTTCAAAATTTTATTATTAACTTGAATTTGTTAAAATAGTCTAGGTGATACACCTGTGAGCGAAACACAAGCAAAACAAATCGAAGACACCAACTATTTTGAAGAATCGTTTGATGGGAAGCGCGCCATTCAGGCCATACTATACACCGATTATAAAGAATTTATGGTAATCTATTCGTGCAAAGACAACATTCACAATATTAGACTTCCAGCTATAGGTCTGTTCATTCATTCTTTCAATAATCTATTATTTTCACATAAATTTTATTTCTCATTCTTTTTCTGATTCTTGAAATGACAGAAACGCTTAAATTTTTGGTTAAAAATGATTCGCAAAAGTTAACCATCGAATTAAAGGAATTCCATTCAATGGTTAAGACATATCTCAAGCCTTATATAATTTCAAAAATAGAGACATTCCTGCCTTCGATGCAATTTCTCTACAATTACTTCGTTGACACCAATAGTGTTCTGGCGGACAATAATATTGTGACCACCAGTTCCACTCCCATTGACATCAAAACCCCTGATAAGACTTCTTTGATGAAGAAAGTTATCACTCCTTTAGGACAGTCTGACGATTGTCCAAACTTTGATTTAATATCACAACAGGATATTGACTTCCGTCAGGTATTTATTGATTGAAACAATCGATTCTTATTTGTTGATCAGTTGGTCGGACACTGGGATGCCATCTATACATCTAACCCGATGTGGGACAAGGATTGCATCTCTACCGATGACTTCTATGACAATAATACCGATTCTTTAATTCAAATGAAGAGGTGAACCATTTATTGGAAGTTGAACTCAAATTATGACATTTGCTCTGAATCTTAGTTCGAGCGGAAAACAGCATAAAGTATTCATCCGTCACTCGCCCTCTAATGGCAGACAACACGTATTCGTTGATAGCATTGTATTCCAGTCTTGGATTTTGGCCACAGATTACAAGTAAGTGACTCTTCTTATAATCCTTTGAGTCATATACACTTTGGAACAGGACTTATAGGTTACAGTACACCTGTTATGTCAAAGAACTGAACGGCAAAAAGAGGAGAATAGGTATGAAAAAAGATCACTCATTTTAATAGTCACTCAAAATTGATTTACGCACAGAATTGGAAAGGCTTTACACCAGAAATATTTCGGTCAAAGATTTAGATCCACAACTTTTACAGTATTTGAAACAAAAGTCTTCACTCATTGGGAAACCATTGGAACCAATCGACAGAACTAAGTGTCACAACAATATGAAGAGCGCCCACAATAATCACATACAATTAGCTAATAGTGGTTTAATTCCATCAAGGGCAAACAACCCTTCACATATTTTTAGAAATTGAGTCTTTTTTTCAAATTGTAAATATGAAATTAATAAACAAGGTCAACTAAGTCATATAAAATTATAATTTATTCTAATTGAAGTCATAATTCAAAACATAATTAATGATTGCATTCAAGAGTTGTCGACAGAAGTCGTTCAGACACTGTTTTCAAATACAAATAATGTTCTTGGTTATAAATTGATAAACTAGATTAAATGTTGAGCTTTTTTGGCGCCATATTATTGAAAATATAAATATTGAAAAATGAGTTAAACGTTAATTTATATACAAAACTATAAAAACATGTTTTAGTAATTAATTGCTTCAAACGGAAGTTCAGGTAATCTATTGATCATTTGCTGAGACATCGGCGGAAGGAATGGTATAATACGGCGACCCTTCACAATGTCGGCAGCTTTCTCTGCAATGGCCACAACGGGAGCGTTGATATTACCAGAGATAGGGGTCGGAACAATAGAAGCGTCCACTACTCGAAGCCCTTTAACTCCTTTAACCCTTAGATATGAATCAACGACAGTAGTCTTGTCATTGTATGCACCCATTTTGCAGGTTCCCATTGGATGATAGATTATTGATGTATAGGTTTGAGCCATACATCGGAGACAGGGCTCAGAATATGGAATAAATTGTCTGCAGTTGGGATATATTCTTGTGATTGGAGTCATTCCATATCGTTGTAGTAAAGGGCTCTGTCCTATAGCCAATGCTATTTTCATGCCCTCCACCAAAACGTCCAAATCGTCTTCATTGCTGAAGAATTGTGGATCAATCAATGGATCATCGAATGGATCATTTGATGCAAGTCTTATCCAACCCCTCGATTTGGGTCGAAGTAATGTCGGAAGTATTGTTAGGGTTGGTAGACCAGAATATGGCTTAAACACCTCTTCCCACATAGTTTGGGTCAGTCCCATAACCTTCCATAACCGTAAGCCATAATCAGAAGCGACCGAAGCTTTGATTCGCAAAAATTTATTTAATAATTATATCAAATATATATAATTTATAGAAATATATAATAAATTATATCAAAAGACAAGTTGTAGGCAAAAGTCAATTACCGGGAGTGACATGAAGTTGAATATCTGGCCAATCGTCGTAGGGGTCAGCATATTTGGTCTTAACGAAAGCCATGGCTTCTAATATGGTTGAAGTGAGGCTATTGTTTTTAGTGGCATAATATTCGAGGACATGCCATGGAGTGAATTCTTTGATGAAGTCGATCGAAACGCTATCATTCAAAGTAAAGACCAGACTCGTGGCCACGTGTTCCTGAAGGTTGTCTCCAACCGGTAAATCTGACACCACATCAATTCCTAGACTTCTCAAGTGATGTGAGTGACCAATACCTGGAGTCAAACTTAATTAAATTTCTAAATTCAATCATTTAATAAATACCGCTCAGCATAAGAATTTTAGGTGACATTATAGCGCCGGCACTTAGAATAACTTCATTCCTCACATAAACCACTTGTTTGAGACCATCTTTGATGAATTCTACGCCAACGGCTCTCTTTCTGTCGTCAAACAATATTTTTGTGACAAAAGCTTTGATCAAAATATGAAGATTTGGTCTTTTATGAGATATAGGCTCTAAGTAAGCTCTGGCCACAGACAGTCGCTCCCCATTCCATATAGTTCTCTGAGGATACTCGAAACCAGATTGTATGGCACCGTTTGGATCGTTAATAGAATAGCCAAAAAAGGAACCGGACTCACGGAAAGCATCAGAAGCCTTTTCAGTGACCGCTTCACTCGTAACTTTTAGAGGTCCGCCCACTCCGTGATAGCCATTAGAAACCAGAAGTGGGTCGCGATTGTCCTCAGCTTTAATAAAATACGGAAAAATGTTAGCCCACGACCAGTCCTGTGCCCCATCCGACGCCCATTTGTCATAATCTCTTTGATTGCCTCTAATATATAACATTGTGTTGAGAACAGAGGAGCCACCCATGACTTTACCCCTGGGCCAGGGCTGTCGACGATCCCTCAGACCAAAACATGACTTTTTCTGAGGTTCGGTCAGAAATTTCCAATCGATGGGTGTCTTTTGTAACAAAAGAGCAGCTTTTGGGACGTCTGACACCACATTCTCGGGAAATCCGGCCTCTAATAGAAGTACTGTTTTTGTCGGGTCTTCTGAAAGACGGGAAGCCATAACAGAACCGGCAGAACCGGCGCCGATAACCACATAATCGTATTCATTGTAATGAAAGTTATGGTTAACATAATGGCAGTGATTTTTCTGAGTTCTAATCACATACAAAATCAGTGCTGGAATCAAATGAATATATGGAAGAGTTGGAGGAATATTTCTAAAAGAGTAAAGAGTCGACACAATTATTCTGTCGAAGTATTCCATAATAACCTAAATATTACTAAATTGACACAAAACTTAAAATCGGTTTAAAATAAGAGTTCAAAACATAATAACTTTTATTTTCAAGAATTTTGTTAAGTTTTTGGACTAATTTTAAGAAAATATGTTTTACTTGAAGTGCACTTCAATTTATACTCTCTTTAAGAATGTTGTCTATAAACGGATTATAGTTTTCACTTTTCCTAATCTTTTGTCTAATATTTTGTAAAACCTTTAAAATAAACCAGAATTTGGATTAAAGTCATGACTCTTTCAATCTTATGATTGAGAAATATCTGGGTTTTAGTGATAACACCAGCTTTGGTCATAAGTCTCATGTGAACAGAATAAAGGGAATACAAGGGCTCTATTTTTGCACTTTTATTGTTTTAGGTTACGGCCCATAATCGGCAAAACTCTTTCAATAAATAAATAATTTAATCGAATTCTAATATAATTTAATCAAAACTAATATAAATTACTATAAATTAATAATTTTGTTGAAAACATTTGGAATAAATTAATAAAAGAATTGAATTCTATAATAAGAGATTATAAAAAAATGGTAAATAATTTTGAAAATAATATCCGAAATGTCCTTTTGGGCACAGAATATAAGCGGTCATCATAACGCATAAGTAGATGACTAACGCCAAGAGTGTAAACTTTACGTTTAGCCAGCAAAAATTTGAAAATCCTTTCAATTCTTTGTAATAGACATTGAGTGTCATATCATCAATAAATGTCCAAATGAGCCAAAAACCCAACAAATAGATGAAACACACAATCTTTACTCCATATGCTAAGCATACGAAAACTTTGGGCAATGTTTCGTTCCTCCAATAGAGGCTCAGAACAACATCTAAAACGATGAGACTGAGGAACGGTAAGAATAAGCAATATGTGGACATATAAGTCGAATAGATGAGAGGAAAGTGATATAAGAGAGCACTGGTGTACTTGAAGTTCGAGAAAGCTCTCCAACCAAAGAGATTATTCTGTCCCATCAACGTTACAAAGTATTGGAAAGAGTAGCAAATTCTTATGATTTCTGTGAAAAGACTGACCAAAACAACACTGAATGCAAACAAAATTCCACTTTTAAACTGTTGGCCATAATATTCTGTATGAGAATCACTCCATTCGACATCACTATTGTTAGACCACCAAAAGCTTTTCAACATTGAAAGAGACATTTCTTTTAAAGATATTCTTTATTTCTGACTGTTTTTCGAAATTTTGATTATAATTTTCGGTTGAATTGTATACTCGAGCCAACAATTAAACACTTTTTTAAATGAATTGTCTAATAAACTACTTTCCATTGAGACTCTTGTTTGCAGAGACGGAATGTTTCACAATCAGGACATAAAGCATTGAATGTCGTATTTGAAGAGAAGCCTAATATCTCTCTTTCCTCTTGAATTCGAAAAGAAAAGGTCGACTCATAAGTGCCTAAGAATACGATTCCGTGGACTGCAATCCACTGCTCTATAATAGCTGTTTGTCCATCACTTAATTGGTTCGATTGGAAACGGAATAGACTTATATTCTTTTGGTTGAGTATATTTTGGATGAGTTGCCACTCCTTTTGATTGGCATCACTTGCAATGAATACAGAATTGGTATTTACATAACTATTTAGTACGAACTCAATCTGATTGAGAGCACATTCAATGTTTGGCACATCTTTTGTACGCCATTTGGCAAAATCAGATCGTCTTAAATGCACTGAAAGGTATGGTCCGCCCACTGCCTGGCCATGACTTGTCTTCATTGTCCTCCAATCACTGTCCATAACTGTCTTATCGGAAGAGTCGTCGGAATTTAAAAATTCTTTACGAAAATTATCTGCAATTGAGATGAGGTGAGCACTGAATCTCATACTTCTTCTGACACTCCAATAATCTTTGGAACCGAACTCATTGTTGACCACAATTTCAGCGTTTGATATGAAGACAGTCTTTGCGTCTGAAAACTTGTTTTCGATTATCTCTCGAAGATTTGATATAAAACCTTCGAGTTTAAGACATAATAAACGTTTATATTTTATTTGTTGATTGTCTTCATATAAATTGATTACTCTTTCATTAATTATCTCAAAGTGTTTGGTTTGAATGCAATCCTCCAAAGAATGTCGTTCTGACCAATCATTTGATTCAAAAGTATCTGAAAAGTGCTCTAAACTCAAAACTATGTCAATTGGTATCACATTTTTTGGGTCAGAATTCTTATATTCA
Organism: Galumna obvia; assembly: GCA_034695785.1. Taxonomy (NCBI): domain Eukaryota; kingdom Metazoa; phylum Arthropoda; class Arachnida; order Sarcoptiformes; family Galumnidae; genus Galumna; species Galumna obvia. Next base: position 12,224 of record JAQFZM010000576.1, read on the forward strand.
TTTAAGAAATCATTGAATTCAATGACAGGAATGAAATGATTAAGACTTTGGACATCAAAATATGACTTCCATTCAGTGATACTTTGACCAGAATTTTGTGGTCGACTCTTCCAATGCGGTACATAAGACCATTTGGGCAACACTAGAGTCCAGTCGGAGCCCAACTGTCTGACCATTAATGCCATTCGGATGTAGACATCTCTTCGAAGATTAAATCCTTCGCCAAAGTTTTGGTCATAAATAAGAAATCGTCTAAATTTGGTCTCACTTTTGCCCTTAAATTCATTAGACTTTTTACTGTATTTATTATTATAAAGATGTGTGTCTACACTACAAACTTCTTCATCAGTTCCTAAATTACCATAAAATTGGATAAAAACATATAATAATAAAATACAATTAAATCTAAACATAATTAAAGTGAGACTCAAATCAAATTCAAATTTTGTTTACATTTTGTATTCATTTCAGACGTCATTAATGTTTGACCCAAAATAAGTGTTTTGAAGCCATTTTTCTTCTGATAAGAAGTCATAAAAAACACTTAAAAACTAAATTAAATTTGATTTTATATTTTAATATCTGATCTCTTTTAGAGTCAAATAATGTCTCAATTGATCGCCCGATCAGTTCAGGACAAGATTAGATTCGCCAAAATGGCGGCTCTTATCGTAAGTATAGCTCAAAACAAAATTAAGGTCGTTATCAGTGTTTAGTTCAAAACAATCAAATATTTGGGACCCAATTAAGTGATAAATAAGACTAATATGTGTTTATAACTCAGCACCAGATGTCTGTGCGAACATCTGCGGGCGCCGCACATCCAAACCCTAACCCTCACGGATGGAAGTCATGGCGCGATATTCCGGACTCAATGATTCCGACCACCAGCAAAAGAGACCCTGATAATCCTATTTATGCCACCAGAACTTATGTCGACTTAAGAAAAAAGCAGATCTGGTATCAGGTATGCCATCCCTTTCCACCCATACATCACATAACCTATTGTCGTATTTTAGACTAATTTATAGCCAAAAGTGTTAATATTTTCAGTGAATAGTCTTAAGACATTGTTTTACTTCTTCTGAACTAATATTTGTTTGTCTTTGGATCAGATCCCGGACGGAGTGCCTATATATTTGAAGGGCGGGGCCACAGACAAAGCTCTTTACTATGGTGCATGGGTTGGAGTGGTAGTATTGTTGATAGCTAACTTCTATTACATCGGTCTAATGATCTTCGCACCCGACAAACTCAAGAAGAAGTAGTTCTTAGACTCAGTCCTAATACGTATTAAAACATTAGATTATATTTAAAATTCAATAGAAATTAGTTGTGATTTGTTTTATAAAACATTTTCGTTTTGACCACTTCTTTGTGGTCTTCTTATTGTTAACTGAGTCTGAGTTCAATGAATAAAATAGTAATTTTCGGAATTTAACTCATCGATTGTCTCTTCGTTTTAATGGTTTTCCTCTTAATTACATAATTAACTAAATATTATAATTAAAAATAATTTTATTAATAATTATAGTTTTGTTGAATTGTTTTTCATTCATATTTCATTCATATCATTCAATTGGATTTCATTAAGTTCTGTGAAAAGACTCAAAATATTTCCATATGGCGTCCATTCGGTGGTAATCAGTTCCTCTGATTTTAATCAAATACAAGATATTGAAGTAAATGTCAATAATCTAAGAAACGGCAAATCATAAACGAAATTAACATTCAATGAGTTCTCATTAAATAATTTTCATTCTTTTAATAAAAGGAATTGTCTTAATCTGTGCTAACTCTTCCTTCAATAAATAGTTTTCAAAGTGAACTTGCTAAAATATTGGCTAGTTTAACTGAGTAAATGCTAAATGAGTAAATCCTATTATAGTATAATAGGATTCTTAGAGAAAAGAAACTTAAATTGATTTCAAGAAAACCTTTATTGGAATCAATTATTGTTTTGTTTATTGATTGATGTGTTTGTCTTTCCAGAGGCTATTGAATAGCTATTCAACACAAATATAATAAATGGAAAACATTTCTCCTAAAAGTTGTAAACTATTTTCCACTTAAAACTCAATGAATGTTTGGAATTTGAATCGAGGCAATGAAGTGGGTCCTAATTTAGGTCCTATTATAACAGATTGTCGTAAACAACATTTTTAAGAGAAAGAGAGAGACAAAGACCTGCGCACAGCCTTTAGAGGAAAGTTTTCCCAAATAATTTTAGAGGGAAATGGAAATTGCTCGAATTACCTAGAACCTATCAGATTAAGCCTAAACTGAACCCTATTCACTTCACTAGAAGCCCCGCCCCTTAACAGGACCATAATGTTACAGAGAGGAAGATGTAGTATATACCCCCTTCACCTACCAATTAGGTATAATTCAATAAATTACCAAGTTACTAGGGTAAGATGCAATTGTTTAGTTCTATTTATGGGCACAAATTCCGGTTATATTGAATATAAAAAGTGTGAACTATAAACTAGTTTGAAAGTCTGGTATAAAAGGTAGTTGATCATGGTCAATATGGTCATAGTGATATACTGGGCAGCCCTGGATATAACCTTCAACTGTTGAGAAACGCGTTGTTATTGTTATGATTTTTGTTTTGCACTCAAAATTTTAGACAAATATGACGTAAGCCATGACTCACGAGAGCGAGCGTTCAAACACATAATTGACGTTAACTGAACGTATTGTCAACGTTATGTCAACTTTCAAGTGAGCTTGATCATTTATTTGTCACTTAAACTGTAATAAACAAGCTATTGAAATCAACTAAACCATATCCTATTTGTTTGATACTAATCCTGATAGTAATCAACAAATATATAGTTAATATCGTTGAAGTGTGTCTTCAGTTGTTGTGGACATCATTTGTGTTTATGTTATGAACCAAACGGTTGTGTTTTGTTCAGTCGTTTCAGTCGTCAAATCAAATAAATAAGAAGTGAATCGTTTGAGAAATGAATACAATGTAATACAATGGCTGACAGTCGTAGCGCGAGGCGTCTCTTTCCGCTTAAGACAATTGGCGACGTCTGCGAACTGTTCCGCTCTCAGCTCAGACCCGACCGAAGACCAAATTTGGCCCAACTCTCTATAGTGGCCGGACTTCTTGAGTCAGCGTTGACCACAAGTAGAGAGTCGGCCGCAGCCAAAGATGAGGACAATTACTCGAGTCTGAACTATTCTGTGCCGTCCGGACAGTCATTGTCTGCGCCGATGTCTATACAGTTACCGCACATTACCTACAATACAGTGGACGCTCTTTTGCATAAATTCACCACTCAGATCAAAGGTATGTCCCCTTTATGTCCCCTTTATCTCCCCTTTAACTGATCTTATCTTTTATTACTAAATGCATGTCCTGTTTGTCAACAATACTTAAAGCAAAGGAAATCAATGTTTTGTTCATTAGATTTGTTTTGCGAACCAATACTTAATTAGCCCTCAATTAATGCTTGTTTATATTAAACCCAAACACTATTCTTAGAAATTCTTCGATAAAAACAATTCTTAGAAATTGATTTATGAATTGCTTTTGGTTTTTAAAAAAACTCCTTTTTTGACATTTTATGAGTCTTTCATTTATTTATGTCTCCAGTGATGACCAATAAGTCAGTAAAAGTCGCCCACGTTTTCAAAAAATATCACTCATTTGTATCTCAGGGATGACCAACACTTTGATCGATAGGTAGTACTGCGCACACATTATTCACGATAAAAATAGTTCAATGTTTACATTATTTAATCGAGACTACCTTGCTCATCTTGTCAATTTAGTCAAGTAAGATTATACTTATGAATTTATCTAGGATGAATATTTCATGAATTTTTCATAATCCGTTTATCTTTTTATATATTGAATAGTAAATCTTATTATACCAAGACTAATGTCAAATTGACCTACTTCTTTTAATGTACTCATGGTATTATTTTTATCCAGGTACTAAACAAATATTAGCAATTTATCCCGGCTAAATTTAGTGTCAATGTTTTGAAGGCTGATAAGTGTTTTTCTGGTCATCACTGATGTGAATATAATTGAGTTGTTTTTGTGATTATTTTTTTTATTGATTTTGTAGTAAAAGTTGTTTTTTGTTTGCGATAAATCTTTTTATTTATTTTTCAATTGTTTGACAAAAAAAATTAACTCATTTTAGACACAAATATTTGACTTTTTTTCATATTTTATTGAATTGTATTAAACGTTGATTTATGTTTCGATATGTTTTATATTTAGGGGTTACCAAAGGGTACATATAATTGATTTTCAATATGTAAAAGAGTCATCTTGGCTACAGTAGTAATTTTCTACTTGTTACGAAGAATTTAATGGAAAATATGATAATTAAAAATGATTGTGCAAGAGTAGAAATTATATAAATAGCTTTTTGACACTACCCTGGATATTATAATGTTTACTATTATGTTTTTACTGCGTTTTTAATAGAATTGACAAATAATTACTCAAAGATTAGATTATTTTTGAATTAATATTTTGCCACTCATTCAGAGCTGACTCTCGAATAAATAACTCTCGAAAGCAATTCTCGAGTCTTTTATTTAAATATTGATTTTAAAGTGAAAAAACATTTTTAAGTGAATTGAATATTGAATTAATTTTTTATTATTTTTATGGAAAAAAATTCAATCTTTTGTGACGTCAATTAAATGAAAAAAATTGATTTTATTTTTCTTTTCATTTATTGATTAAAATTTGTTGGAAATGCCCGCAAAACCTATTTTTTATTTATTTAAATATTATGTGAATTAGTTTTTAATGATTTGTTCAAATGTCACAACTTTTGTGATAATTAGGAGACGTCTGACTGAGAAAATGTGTTTCATTTGACGACTGGTATCGATCTGTTGTCTCTTAACTACATTTTAATATTTTGTTTCACAAATTGTTTTTATTATTTTTTATTTCTTTTGTTTTAATAAATAATTTCCACATTTTTAAGGGATGAACAACAGGTGTGAGACTTGAGATTAAGTCAACACATTTTCTGCTAAATATCTTCAGATTATTATTAATAATAATTAATAAAATTCTAATAACATTCAAATGGGGTTTAGTTTAAGGACTCTTTTATTGAGCGGATATTAACTGAAGTATAAATTTATATTATCTAATATTGTAGGAGTGGGATGAGTTGCCAAGGTAACTTTATTATTAAATTAAATAGGACCGAACAGATTAATTTTAATGGTCTTCTGTTTAGATGTGTGTATTTTTAGACTTTACTTGTTTATATATTTATCATGCTTATCCTTTCAGTTAATTGGATATACCTTTTATCAAGAGTTTACCATGTTTGTTTAGTATGGGTTTTGCCAATTATTTATTTCTTTATATTAATATTAATCGATTTATTTTGTAAATTAAGTCATTTTTTTCGGTAGAAATGTTTGTTTGAATGACTTTTTTCTTAAGTATTTTTTGCTTTTCTTTTGTATAGTATTTTGAGATTTGCTTTGAATTTGCATTAATTAAGATTTTATGGTAAAAGACCTTTGATTTTAATGACTGACTTTGAACTGAATAAGTCTTTTTGTTGTTTGTTTGGGTAATTTTGTGAACACTTTTTTCATGACTTAACATGACTTAAATATCACGAAATGTTTTAATAAATTAAAAATTTATGGAATTTTTTGTTTTTCTTTTTGTCTTTTTTCTTGAGTTTTTTGTAAAACTAAGAAAAATAGTTTTCCTTTGATTTTATTATTTATTAAATTCCTTTTAATTACTTATAAATTGTTAATTAAAATCCTTTTTTGGGACTTTTATCTCATTTTTTACTTATTTTTTAAATGGCTTTCAATTATATTATCATTAAAACACGTTTTCACTCATTTTAGATAAGATTAGAGTTAATTGAATTCCTTTTCAGATAATCCGATCCCTTTCGAGGCATTTCTTGAGTGAAATATTTAAAATAGTTTAGAGTGTTTTTTTGAATGATAAGCATGCAACTTTTTATTTAATATAAGCCTCAAACGTTTAGCTTAATTTAATTACATTTTATTACATATTTTACATATTTCTTGACAATTGAGTGCCGGTTATTAACATTTTTAAATGACAGCCTTTCCTAACATTTACTAATGTTTTTATAGGAATTTCTATTCATTTTCTTTTAAAAGAAAAGCGTTTCTTAAACTTAAGCCGTTTCTCAAACATAGACTTAAGTTTTTAAGTTTTAATAATTTTTTTATGGCTTTCAATCAATGTACTGATGTACAATCAATTGACTGATGGATTGTTTTGACTTATTTTAGGAGCAATTGATTTATCACTTTATCCGAAAAAAACTTCACGAGAACTCATTAAAAAGATATCAGATGTCATTTGGTCTCATCTGATGCGCACCTATTATAAGGATAGGGCACATCTTCAAACTATATACTCATATCTGACCGGTAATAAGCTGGACTCATTTGGGGTCGCTTATGCAGTAGTGGCCGCATGTCAGATACTTGGCCTAGATGACGTACAACTGGCACTCAGTGAAGACCACGCATGGGTTGTCTTCGCTGATGGTATGACTCAAATTTCAAAACTTTTTCTCTTTTTTTTTTGAAAAATTATTGAACGTAACCTCTGTTTAGGTGAGACATGTGAAGTGACCTGGCACGGAAAGGGCAATGAAGACAAAAGGGGTCAACCCATTCAATTGAATGATTCATGGCTTTATCTGAACGGTCACCCTATTATCTGTTCCCGATATATGACAGTCGCGGCCTTAGTCTCAGCGATGAACCCATCGATTAATGCCAACGAAGAGTCCGAAGAGTTGGCTATTCTTCAAAAGGAGTTGCTTTGGATCCTCTATGAGAACAACCACTTATCTCTCTATCCGATGGCAATCGGAAACTTAGGAGATCTCGAAGACGTGTGTCCGTCACTGACGCCCAGGAAGTCTCCAATAGAACTCTTTTATGAAGCCATTAATGTGGCGAAGAAGACATACGCCAACTCTCATGTCTATCCCTATACTTATTTAGCGGGATATCTCTATCGCAATGGAAGATTCAAAGAAGCGCTCAAGACTTGGGCCGACGGTATGTTCTAAATATTGAAATTTAATGAACATAACTATACTTTTGTTTTTGTTGAATAGCGGCACAAGTAGTCAAACAATACAACTATACCAGAGATGATGAAGAAATCTATAAGGAATTTCTGGAGATCGCCAACGAATTGATCCCACATATGGTTAAGGTTGTGTCCGCGGGTGGACTCGAACCGAGTGGGATGTCGTCCAAACCCCTTCTTCAGGATCCGGAATGTTTTACACATTTGTTGCGTTTCTATGACGGCCTCTGCGGTTGGGAAGAGGGATCGTCTACACCTGTGCTGCACATCGGTTGGGCTAAACCACTTGTGGCCACAATCGCCAAATTCCCGCATTATATCAGAGCCAAAGTCGACATTAAGTCCGACATTAATGAAGAAAGTGATGAACAAAAAGACGACAAAGTCGTTGACAAAGATATTGAAAGTCAGCCTAAAAATGGCGGACAAAAAGCAGACAATAAGAACAGTGATGCAGACAAACAAACAAAGATTTGTGATATTTCTGACAATAAGAAGAATAAGACTCAGAGAAAAAACGGAGGAATAACTGAAATCAATGATACAGGCCTTCACTCGGATGCAAGTCTTGGGTCAGTTCGTTACAAATTTTTGATTTTAACCATTTTTAATGATTTTATTATATATTTTTGGCAGTCATTCAGAATCGGAGCTAATAAAGTCTTTGGTTAAGGATATCGATTCAAATGCTGAACCCAATCCTACAATCGCTGCGTTGGCGGCCGCCTGCGGTGAAAATATACTGAACCCCCGTTTCCTTTTGGGACACGACATAGAGAACGCTTTCACCCCTCAGTCCGATAGCAATAACGGTATGTCGTTATCTAATCAGACGACAACACAAACAACTCAAATGTTTGGCAAACAATTCAATACGAATGTCAACAAAGAGGAGAATAACCTCTGCTCTGAAGACAAACCCAGTGTCACACTTTCCAGTCAGAAGATCGCCGGTCTTAAACACCTCCTCCTCGCAGATAAACTCAACACATCTGCAATTCAACTCCAATTAACGGCACAGTCACAGGTCGACACCAAAAAGAGATACAGACATTCCGGTGAGACCTCTTATTATTGAATTGTGTGACTGATTTTAATTATTTGTTTAATTATTAGGCGGTCCAGAGTTTGATTTTGTTGCCACAACTACGACAACACTTTCGCGCACAAGTAAAAGGATTAGAAGAGAGTAAAAGTCTGTGCGCTCTCACACCTCAACTATTTGGCCAACTATTGAAACAATTCTATAAATGGCTTAAAATTTTTCTATGATTTCGACCAAAGTTTACATATGATTCGGTATTTTCTTTTGGTATTCCTCAATATCTATCGCTTTTCGTATTATTTTCATTGAATATCATTTGATTTTCATTTGATTTTTGAGTTATTCTTAGTTTTTGTGTTTAATATTATTTTAGTGGAAAACTTGAAAACAATTCTTAAAGACTCATCCAATCATTGATCGCACCATTGATTTCCATTTGAGATATAATACTATTTAATATAAGATATTTATATAAAATATATTTTTGATTAATATTTAATTTTAATGATAATTATTCGAGAAAATGAATCAGGAATTCATATGAAATGTCGTTTTGAATATTAATTCAAAGCGTCGTTCGTCTCATTTAAAGCAATGCATTTCATCAGTGATTCAATTATTAATGAAACACTCGAAACAAATTTTAATTTTATAATTAATTTAATTCTATTGTCATCGAAACAAATGACTGATCGCATGTTTATTGATGTCATAACTATTGAAATAACGTTTAAATTCAATATTTGTTTTATTATTTGATTTTTAATAACTTTTGAATTTCTTTTTTCATTGGAATTTCAATTCTCTTATCATTCGTTAATTATTTTTAAAAGCATTGAAATGATGCCAAAAATAAGTCAAAATCACATATTTTCGCAACTCTTTTATGGATAGCTTTTAGAAAATGTCTTTAAGTGTCAGATATTTAATGATTTATTCAATCAGTACGTAAAATATCAATGTTTTGATCCTATAATATATTCATTTGTCCTAAACTTAAACTCTTTTTTTTTGGCAAATTCTTTGATCTCTTCAATGTGTTATCCATATATGAACACTAAACTAGGTCTATCTAAGTAACTAAAGAATAATTGAGGGTAAACTACGTACTGATTGACTGATCCAATCATAATTTCGCTTCATTTGAGGAAAACTTCATTTAAAATACATCTAATTATCAGAAATTGTTTTTATTCAAAAAATGATAGTATATTAGAGTCGACTCTTTTCTCAGAGCTTTTAATTTGATTGCATTGAATACTAATGAGATTTAGAGATGTTTTCTCTGAAAATTGATTTTTAAATGAATGAGTTTTTCATTCATTGAATTAATAATTTTATTTAATAATTCTGTACTCTTATTCTGTGCTCTCCTTTTAAAAGTAATGTTATTATTATTACTAATATTTAATGAAAAGTTAATTCCGATTATAGATTATATGAGAAATAATATTAGATTTAGAGATAAGAATATATTTTATGAATATTTGAAGACCTTTTCCAAAGTGACCCTTATTTCTATAGATTAGGAGAGCATTTATTGCTTGATTCTATTGAACCTTGATCAAGTTTTCCAGTTGTTCTTTCCTATTGTCGGACAAATAACAGATTTTTTTAAAATTGAAACGATATTTAATTTAATTATTTGAAAGAATTATTTTAAGAATGAATTATATTTTTATTTGATTTCAAAATTTATTTTTCAAAAGAGTATATAATTTCTAGTATTTATGCGTCTCTTAATTAATATAATAATTACTTGAAAGTCAAGAATATAAACGAATGAAAATCATTTCAAATCAAATCAGAACTTAATATTTGAGTCTTATTTAATGTTTTGATTATTTTGGATAACTTTTTGCCCAATAATTTTCACAAACAATTTCTTCAATAATCTTATGATTTGAGTCATATTTTACTCAATTTATTTAATTATAAGCACTTAATTTATGAGATCTATTACTCAAACACTTTATGTATTTCTCAGAATTTAATTTATTTGAAATCAATTGAATTGAATGCAAGAAAACAAGTCATAAACCAATGGAAAAATGCACTTAAAATTCCTCTTTTAATATATTTGTCTTTCTCTGAGCAGTAGATAAATAGTTAAACAACTTTTACAGCGAACATACATTTTATTCTTTACTATTATTATTAACATAATATTAGAGTCATATTTGTAGACCTGAAGGACAGACACTTTTATTTAATAAGAGAAGTATTTATTTAAAATTTGTTTATTTTTTTCCTTTCATTTATTGTTTAAAAATCGTATAAATTTTATGTTAGATTTGGAGGCATTTCTTTAAGACATTTATCTGATAGTCTAAGACTAGAGCTCAGACTCTTATCTGATTTAGAGAAAGGGAGAGGAAATTGAATTAATGAATGGCTTTACTTATGATTTAGCAAAAGGTTAGGCCATCTTTGACTCACAAAATGGTTATTCTTTCATGAAATTCACAAATCATTGAATATTTTGATTTCTTTTCATAATTTAATTGCAATTTTGTCGACTTATTGAATACGAGCTTCACTTTTAAGTATAAGAATAACTTTTTTGCTCTAATTTTCTGAGAATTTCATCGGAATATTAAAAAAGTTGTAATGAATCGCAGCTCACTTTTCATCAGAATTTGGTTTTCATTGAACTCTAAGTTATTTTATTTTTTGAAACTATTATCACATTTTCTCGTCTTTTCATTCATTTTGTGTTTGATTTCATTGTTTTTATTTAATTCTCATTTAAAAATCATTTGTAATTTTTAAAAAAAATCTCTCGATTTTTATGCATTAAGTGATGAAATACAGTCGAAGTTTTTGTGTAAAGTTTACGGTCAGATCGATATTCATATTATTATTATTTGCACTAAATTTTTATAATTTATTTTTTAATTTTCAAATTAGTTTTTATTTTTCAATTTTAGGCATTTTTTTAATTTTTTGTTTGTTCTCTAAAAACTTGTTTTTCGGTATTTTTAATGTCAACTAAAGTATCGGAAAACTGTTTTAAGGAAAGAAATTAAATCAGTTTTGATGATAGGGAGGGCCACAAAACATAAATTTTTGAAATATCCCTCAATTTTATCAAAAAAAAATATTTTAATAAAAAGTTTTAAAATTAATATTTAATTTGCAAGTTTAAAAATTAAATATTATCTTGCTTGAACTCAAAGCATTTAAGTTGAGCTTGCATAAACTTCTGATGCAAACCCCCTGTAGCCCACCCTTTGATCATCACTGATTTTAATAATACATTTATTTGTGATTATTTGAAACCAAATTTAATGCTTTTTTTAAATGTTTTTTAAATTTTCGAAATTTTAGTTTTATTTAATTATTAAATGATTTATGAGAAACAGATTCTGTGCACAACACAAGTGTTTATAACAATTCATTATTTGAATTGAGTTATGATTTTAATTGTCAAACATCTGAAGAAAGATTTTATTTATAATGAATTTATTTTAAAAGAAAAATCATTTATTATTTACAAAAATTTAAGTATTTTTTGAATGAATTTCATTAAAAAAATGAGTTATTCATTAAAAATAATAATTAATAATTGGAATAAAATTTGGAGAAAAATGTTTTAATTATTTTATGACAAGAAAATGATTGTATAGTTTTTGATGGAATGATTGATAAAAAGATGAAAAAATATATTTACAATAAAATTTGATTCAATGTTTGCATTCAATATTTTGTTTTGAATTATTTATATTTCAAAGATTATAATGACCAAGGACAAAAGAATATGTACCTCATCAAATTTTTTGTTAGAAGAGCTATAACTAATGAATTGCACTCATATTTCAATATTGGAGTTAGAGTTTTGGCAAAAGAGATATTTCCTAAATATTTTTCATCATTTTTTGATATACTATTTGTCTCAAACCCTGACTGGAGTACAACCTTTGAACCATAAATTTTGTTGGTATTTCTCTGACACACATTTAAAACTTTAAATTGGAACTGACCTCATCTCATCTCAACCGGACTTTACCATCAATTTTCTCAATCTTTTGGACCTCAAACACACTCTTCATTGCAGTTCCTTCTTTTATAAACTTTTTTTTAGGCAAATTTTTGGACCTTTATTAACAAATCAGCAATCAAAATTTTTTAAAAATTAAGACGATCTTGGTCATCAATATTAAATGATACTAATTTGATTTAATACATATTTTGATCACTTTTTCATTAAATTACAATAATTTTAATTAAGAAAAACGATATTCAAAACACATTTTCAATAAAATCATTAAATTGGAGGACATTTTTGTGTTAATCTATAAAAACGCCATTAATTTGATATGAAATGACCGTCAAAATAGTGGTCACTCTTTTATTATTTTTAGGTTTATATTGAAAATGATCAAGCACATATATGTACTAATCTAGGATCTAGTTTTGAACAGGTCATTGTGTTGGTTGCCAGATGATCTTGATATTGGAAATGATAATAACCCGAATTTAATCGACTTCACTCCAGAAGACAATATTCTGGTCCAATTGACTCCCATAGGTTTATCACCCTATCCCGATGACCCAGACGATTATGTGACAACATGCGATGAGTAATTGAACAATTTTGAACTTGGTTAATATGAACTTATTTTAATTGTAGTTATGTCAAAATGACCAAGACCCCTAAAAGCTATGCTAAATTAGTGACTCCAATACTAAAACTGCCAGAATTTTATAGTCTATTCTTTCATTACGTCACACAAAGAGTGACAAACTCTAAGTCTATTTGCGAAACGGCCCGCAATTTCCCGAACGCTTATAAAGAATTCGCTGAAAAGTTTAACAAACAATTAGATAAACTCAAACCAATTCGGGATAACTTTTCGAACGCAATGTCTGCTGCCATCGATCCCAAGACTACTATTTCTAGTAATACTGTTGCCTGGTATGACATTTGACCTTTAGGTCAAACTTCAAATTGTTAACTAAAATTGTTATATTGTACCTAGTTTAATTCAAAAGTGGTCATCTGAGACATTAGCGGCCATAACTGACCCTTACGTCAAAGATTTTTTAGAAAAACCGCTCATAAATTTAGTTGAATTGACTAAAAAACTTAAGGCGAGCCCTAACTGTAGTCTAAAGGGATACAAACCTCTTGTCGTTTCAAAATACCGATCCATTGAACTACTGTTTTATGAAGGGGTGAGGAATACATTGAATAAAGAAAAAGCAAAGGCTGAAGAGGAATGTCTTCTTGAAGAGTCTAAAAGAATAGTCAAAGAAAAGAAAGAAAAGAGTAGGGATAGGGATGCATTCAATCATGTACCTTCAATCATTGATAAAGCAAAGATACAAAAGAGCAAAAAAGCCATTTCTTCCGAAGAGATTAAGACCATTCCCAAGAGAAAGAGTTTGGCTAAACAGACAAAAACACAGATAACAAGACAAAAACCAGCGGAAGTCCAGACGCTCACATCTACTACAACAGGAAGGGTTACTTCAGATTTAACAACACTAACTCCTGCGGAGGTAGAGGAGACCACCTCTCCATCAACAATGAGTGTCACTACACAATCAACAACACAAACACCAGCAGAAGTCCAGACCTCTATTACGACAGAAAGTGTTACTACAGATTCAACAACACTAACCTCTTTGGAAGTGGAGGAATCCAACTCTTCATTTGAAGAGAGTATAACAACACACCAGACATCAACAAATACTGAGGTCGAGTCCTCCACCTCTTTATCGACAAATAGTGTCTCTACACAAACACCTTTGGAGGTACAGACGGTCAGCTCCACAGAAAGTGTTGCTACAGATTCAACGACACCAACAAATTCGGTGGACGAGAGTGTCACTACGAAGTCAAGGTGGTCACTATGGTAGCCACACTCACACAGAATAAACATTTTATAATTTACTTTATTTGTATTTTATAATGAAATCAATTTTATAAATAAATTATAAATAAAAAAATTTTAATTTAAATTAAAGGAATTTAAATTAGATTTTTTACTTAAGAGTAAATGATAGAAAATTACCCATGATCAGTTTCTTATTCTTAATGTTTAAGTTTTTTTACTAGTTCCTTGAAGTTAGTTACATTTTAAATTATTTAACCTTTTTAGTTATTTTATATGACCTTTGTAATTTTAATTTTAAGTAAACTTTGAATATTAGTTTAATTTAGATTTGATTTAAAGTTATAAAATAAACTTGGTCAAAATACAATTATTTCTTGGTGATTCGTTTAGCCCTTGAATTAAGTCGATTTCGGGGACATTTATACTCTTGACAGCAGACGGTGTTATTCCATTTGGAGACATAACAGTCATGATTTGGAGGCGTCGGACAACTCTTGTGAACACACGTAAAATCCGGGGGTATTTTACAAATACAGTCAACACATATATTATCCGTTTCCAAACGGGAACCGATTGGGTATTTGCGGCCATCAAATACACAATTTATTTGATCCGAATTGTCTGTAGTCAGGGAGAATGTCCTTGCTATAAATTGAAAACAAACAATTAGTTAAGTTATGGTTATATTAAGTGAGAAACTGACGGCACTTATATTCGATGGGACAGCAGTTGCTCTCGTGATAAATGGGAAGACAACCATTTTGGAATTCTTTGTCCAATTGTAAATCGCACTGGTATTTGTGGCATGCTCCACTTGACAAAGGGTTCTCATCATTCCATTGGTCTGAACACAAACATATCAGACAATTGTCTTCTTCGGGATAAATCTTTTGCCCCTTTTTGTAGAGTCGGTCCTTATATTTGCAGACTTTCTCTTGAGTTCTGGGAATCAAACTTTTGTTGCAGACCTGATGTCCACAGCATTTGTCCCAATCATATGCGAAATAGCAGTTTGGCTCAGGTCCAATTCCAAACGCTGATTCAGGACACTCAATACCAATTCCACAGTCAATTGTAGCCACGACTTGTGTCGGTGGACCCAAATCACGACACTCGCAAATACGGCACGGATTGGACACAACAATACGGGAACCGATTTCATATACCCGTCCCTCATATCGACAAACTTTTAAACAAAAATTAGAAATTAATTAAGAAGTCAACTAATTTAGAGAATATGTACTTGATGAATTCTTTGATAAAGAAGAGCCACAACTAAAGCTGAGAACACAGTTGCACTCATAATTGAAGATTGGAGTACACCCTTTCTCCCGATAGTGTTGTAAGTATTTCTCTAATACGCATATTTCAGAGCAGTTCCTTTTTCGAGGATTCACTACACTATCATTTAATGAGAAATCAAAGGCTCGCCTCGGATTGAAGTCAATGTGTCGGCTCAAACCATTTCGATTTTCAAAAGATGTCCATTCAATGGGTGACGACCTCTCAATTGAGGCTTCACTGACTCCAATGAGTCGACGGTTACCCCTTTCACTTCTTCTCGGATAACTTCTATCAAATGATGTCACATCTCTTCGTGTATTAAATGGGTTGTCATTTGTGTTCACAAAGTTATATTCGGGTGACTTTGGTTTTGGTTGAGGGGAGGCTTTGGATGGCCTATCAATTCCGAAGTCCTTTAAATTAATTCTTTGAACACTTCTTTGGATTTGTTGGTAGAGTTCGTCACTAAACTCATCGCTTTTCACTTCAACTGAATGTAAGTTATTTAAGTTAATTAGTTTAGTATATGAGCAAGGTTATATAATGCATAACTTGTATGTTTTAAAAACATAAATATATTTAATAAAACACCTTGATACTATCGATTTTTTTAACTATTATTAAAATGTAAATATTTTTTGAATATTAAATTAAACTTGGTCAAAATTATATGCTAGGAAACCTTCTAGGTAAAATTAGAGAGAAATATACATACCTTGAGCGTTTATTTCAAAGATCAAAATTGAGATTAAGAACCAAATGAACATGTTCAAATAGATTTAAGCCAAAAAACAACTGTTGAGTATTATATAATTGAATTTATTGATGGTTTGTATAATAATTAAATGTATTTATAATTTAATCGATAAACAGTTTGAATGAGTATTTCATTGAAATATTATTACAACTAATGTTTCAATAAGTCATACAATAAAATGAATGGAATTTTCATTAATTCTGAGAAGAAATAAATACATGTTTTTATAAAATGTTGAGTAAAATAATCCTTGAATTTTAATACCGGTTTTCAAAATGATGAGTCAATACCTGAAAATTATATGTTTATTAAATTTATTCAAATTTAATTGTCTCTTCTTATTAATTAAGTGATCAGGATACTGAAAGATTTACGTTATTAGAAATAGATATTAACATTTATTGATATTTTAAAAAGTATTGTAAAAAACATTTGTTTAAAATATTGTTTTATATACTTTTATTTGAATTTATATAAAAATTTATTTAAAACTTATAATTAAAACATTGACATAAAATAATAAACCTTTCCGATAACTTCTATTTTTTTAATCTATTAAAAAAAATAGTTTTACAATTTATCAAGGATGGCGAAAGGTCGAGGTTCTAGGGGGGGTGGTAGGGTAGGGTATTTTGGGAAAAATCCTAGGGGGAGGTATTAGGGTAGGGTATTTCAAAAACCTCAAAAACATTTATTTTTGCACTATTAAGCTTTTTATTGCTATTTTAGGCTATTTAAAGGTTATTAAGTACTATAATTATCATTTATA
>JAQFZM010000577.1:0-29028 GCA_034695785.1 Galumna obvia
ATTAATTTTGCCTAGAAACGTTAAAGAGGAATAGGCTTTGATTCAGCGAAGAGTAGATTGAATCACCTAGTTATATTGAACTTCAAGTATGCATTAAAATACAAATTTATTTGTTTTAAAAATTTTCAAATTTAAGAAAATTCTAAACATTATTCTTATAGAATATTTCATTGAAAAAATTTATGACCATGCTAATATTGTATGCTCATGCTCATAATCCTTTTTTTGAGCCAACAATATATACTCGAATAAACTATCGATTGTGAAATTGAGGCACTTTTTCTTATCCTTTGGTTCACTATTTATACTTTAAATCGAAGTTTGTTTTATTCAATAAATTATATGTTTTATGAAAATCTAAATTAAGTTAAAGATAACAATGAACTTGATACTAAATTACTACCATTTCTATTGTTTTGTGAATGTTCAAGATCAAATGACAAAATTAGGCACTAAATTATAAGGAATAGCTTTAGGTTAACATTAATAATAATTTAATATTAATTCAATCAAATGTTATAACAATCCGTTTGTATTTCTTTGAGGACTAAATAATTGAATTATATAAATTAAATTAGCAAGTTTATTAAATTTACTAAATCTTGGAATATAGTTTGACGATTGATCTAAGAGTCGAAAACTCTTGTATCTAAACTTAAGGCAAATTCAATGTTAGAAATCACTTAATTTCATAATATCTGCACTTCTTTAAGGGGTATTCACACCAATAAACTTAAGTTAAGCACAAATTACTTTAGCCGTCAATTTTAGTGATCCGAAGCTCAGACCTACTTATGTATAATGAATGAAGTGATACGTCACTACTATAAACTGATTTAATGTTTGAATATTATCTAGTTAATTTAAGTTAAAGCTAAGGCATTTGATTTTTTTGCTCGAGTTTACTTGGAATAAATTTATTTGCTCAAGGCTATCTTAATATTTCAAATCTAATGTGTGATAATCTCAAATAGACTGTCATTAATTCTAGCTGGATGAGCAAGAACATATTCCACATTATTAAAGTCCTTTAAATTGATATATAAAGTATTCAATTTTAAAAAGAATTTACTTAAAATGGTTTAGTTTGAACTTAGCTTGTATCAATTATAAAATTTAGCAAACATTTCAATAACTGCTATAAATCTATATAAAATTTATATACAAATTTACAAGTATACAAGTATAAACATATAAGTTCTCGAAATAAGCCGATGAACAGTGAAAATATTTGGCTTAAATCAAGTAATAAAATATATTTTATTGAAATATTCTTTGAAAGCCATTAATCAAAGAAATCAAATATTTGATACAATTAGGTTTCCAATACTACTCTTTCCTGATCTCTGATAACATTAAGACATGATTCCTATTCGTAAAGTTTTTCTAACTTTTAATTTGATTGAATCTATTATCTTCAATTTGAAAGACCTATTCTTTGAATACATTCAAATCTATTGGTATCCCTTGAGATCCTTTTTCGATTTCAAGTTGGGCTAATTGTCTATCAATTATACTAAAAGTTTGCTTTCAATGATTACATTTGGTTTGATATTGTCTTCAGAAGTTGTTTTTCAATATTCCTATTTGTTTAGATACAATCAACTTGCAAATTTCAAAATTTTAAAAATTCAATTTGATCTTGTTTGTATGTTTCTTAACCAATTTTGATGAATCAAGATAAATTTAGTGTAAAATAAAATAAGGTATCTATAGTTCATATCTAAGATATATATCTATGTTCCAAGATTCATTAAAATATTCCAACTAATTAGAAAATTATTGGCGATAAAGTAAATTCTCTTATAGTAAAAGCTATAAATAATATACATTAAAACAAATTTTTTTCTTTTGTTTTTATATAAAAAATTATTTCTTATATACATAAAAAATATGGGTGGAAATGGAGAACCCTTTTATAAGTTAAACCTTTTTATTTTAAATGAAAAATATAAACAAATCAAATTAACTAAAATATAAACAGATTTTTGAAATATAAGAAATGAATTAAAAATCATTTTAAAAAATAGAGTCTGTGATTACATTACCCGAAACGATAAATAATAGTTTTTAATAATATCAACAAATATTTTACATTATTCTACATTAATTTTTTCAGAATCAATTTGCATCGGGATAATATTTTTCAATAATATTCAGGATAACTATTTGAACATGTTAAATTTAAAATATATTTAAATAAACAAAATATTTTTGAATGAATGGAAAACAGATTTCATTAAAAGAATATCAGAAATAAAATTTCATTAAAACTAAAAATTGAATGCTTTTGAGTGAAAATTCATTAAAATATTGCTTCAAATCCTTTTCTAACAAATTATTTTGGCTTCACTTCATATTAACAAACTATGAAATTATTATAATTGAGCATGTTTATACAAATTAATTTTAAACGGAATAAATTGTTTACTCTTAAAGTATTTATGTGTAAAAAAAATTATCATGGTAATAATAATCCCCCGGTTGTCAATTCTTGAACGTCACTGAATACAAATTCCATATTTTTAGAAAATTATTCATTTATTTTAGAAATGAATGAAAAAACCAATATTTGGTTCAAAAAATTGTTATTAAAAATTTTGTTCAAAAACTCATTAAATTTTGTGATTTTAGTTCTTTTATGAATAATTTAATGACAAAAATCCAATTATGAAAATCTATGCCTCAAATTGAGTATCGATTATATACTTTTTACTCTATTTTTTTTCCTCAAAAAGTGCTGAACTGATAGTTCGAGCGCTGATCTCTCAGGACATCATTTATTTACTTAATCTCAAAGACCTGCAGAACTTTTATAGAAGAATTATTCTGAGTCCGAGACTCAGTATTAGATTACATGAATCTATTGAGGACTATAAGGATTAAACTGAATACCATGATTACAGTCCAACCCTTTTTACAATTAAGAGTTAATAGAATTTTTATTTGTTATTTAAACTAGATTATTTAAGTAGTTGACAGATAAATATGGAATATAAGTAGATTTATTTTATCAAAATTATTTATTTAGACTTATAATGATTGAACAAGATTATTATTATATAAATCTTTCATTTCATAAAACAAAATCTGTTAGCATTAAATATTTATCTAGGACTTCTTATATTATATTAGATAAATATATTGAGTGATTTTACGAAATTCCATTGAGGACCTAGTTAATATATTGATTTTAGAGTATAAAATCAAATTTTTATGTGGAATTCATTTGAAATTATTTAAATTTCCAGAAAAATGACATTTATTTGATATAAAATTATGCAAGGAATTTTAACATGTTATCTTTATATATGTTTAAAAGTCAACAATTATCAAGAGAAATAGCTTGGTCGTAAAAATATGTAAATAATTTACCATTAAATCTATCATGATGATTGATAAAAGCAAAGGGAAATTAAAGTCTAAGAACTTTTAAATAATTAACATTAAAAGCAATATTAATGTATATAAACAAGCTAAGTTAGGTGTAATCCTACACAAATACCCATTTAATGAAATTGTTTTCAATATAAAGAGAAATAATTTCAATACATTACTCCTACACATGATTTAACTTAATATTGAGCAAGATAAAGGATAAAGTCTCCAAGAATCAATCAAGATATAATGGCAATCTTATATTATAAATGAACTTGTTCATCATTAGTAGATTACTTTCATTATTTGATTATTTGTGTCCTACAATTGCAAAGAAATTTATCGCTAGTAATCCAATAAAACAAACTTGGTTAAACTTCATTTTCTTTTTTATCTAATCTTAGAAATTGAAAAATTCATTGAGGATGGGATTCAAATCCCCGTCAATTAATAAATAATACAAATTCTTAAGAGTTTAGTCATATGAGCTCAAGAAATAAAAGGATCTAGGCAATAAACTTTGCAAGAATCTTTGTAAGAATCTTTGTAAGGATCTTGGCAACTTTAAATATTTTATTGAAAGTGTGGGTTTTTTTATCTGTTGTCTGACTCACTAAAACTGTTATACAAATCAGTGATGAATTATCAGCAAAAATGCCAACAAAACATCGATTGTTTGGCCCTTTTTTAATGGTGTTCTGTGTTTAGTGTTTAGTCAGTCCTATAATTTCCTTTTGTAATAAACTTTATTTGTTTACCACTCAAAAGGAAAAGTACTCATTTTTTTGGCGAAAGGAGTATAAAAGTATAATTTCCTACATATTTGTGTTATAGTATAAGTATGAGCGCAACACATATTTTAGTGACCGAATACTTATTGTCAAAATCAGAAATGAAAGTACAGATTCGAGGTCTGAATCTGATGTCTGCACAGCACTAATGAAACGTTAATTTGATTTCAGTCTTTAAATGGCATTCAATTTATTTAATTATTTTTCTGTTTTCAGTATTAGTTTTATGTCTAAAATAGAAAATTATTCAAATAATTGTTTCGGATTAATTCAATTCGTTTATATAAATCAGAATTTGAGGCATTCCCTAAATTGAACAAGATAATCAAACAAATCAAAGACAGCCTCCAAAACGACGACACATTTGTTTTAATTAAATTTTGTCATTTTATCGATTGATTTTTAGCTCATATTTTGAATAAGAATTTCTGACCAAAAAATTATTAAAGAAACGACTCCTCTCTCAGTATATATCGGATGATATTCTAGTTATTCATTCAATTTACGAATAATATTCTAAATCATTACTAAGATTAGAGCTGTGCTCTGAGCACCAGATGTGACACAAGAAATTACTTTCTATTTATTCTTTAAGAATTTCAGTTAAGATAACGCAGAGAATCCATAAAAAAAATTATTTTTGAAATATTGATGACCAAGATAGATGCAATTATTTAATTAACTTATCCACCTGTTTTTTGAAAGAACATGGTCAATATTTAATTATATTTAAGTGCAATTTAAAAGTAAGCATATTACTGATTTGTAATATCATACCTTTAATAATTGATCATGCTTGTTTTTAACTCAAATAATGGACTGCAGTCTTGATTTCAAAAAACTTTATTCAAAGAGAAAAAACTATTAAATAGTGAAAAGTTTGTGTTTTTATTAAGAGTGAAGTATTTTCTACTTTTAAAATGATTTTTTTGATAAAAGTTTTCAATAAAAATAGTTAATAAGTGTCTCATCTATTTTCAGGTCCGATAATCACAATATTAATGCTATTGTCGTCACTCAACAGTTTTGTGAATCCATTTATTTATTTATTTTTTAATCAGAATTTAGTTAAAAGTCTTTTGCAATTCTGTTGTCGAATGAAATTCAATGAAAACTTTAATATTAATAAAACAAATGCATCGGAACTAAACAGTAACTACAATGAGAACAGAATCGATACTCAGAGCTCTTTCGAGGACGAGTCCATACGTGTGCACAGAAATGGAAATATGATGGCATTAAAACACGACTTTCCCGATGCCGACAGTCAACTGATTAATCATTCATCGCCTAAATCTATACGGATTAGGAATTTCCGGAACAGACGTCTCAATAACAAACAAAATCATTCAGATTTCGACACATTTTCTGTTAATCTCTGATAAGAAATAATATATTTTAAGGGTTTATTCAAATTAGAACTTTAAATGTAAATAATGTTAACTCAGTTACCATTCCTTTTGTTTCCTAACTTTTGTAATCCTTTTATTTTGTATTAAATTAATTTTCGATTCGAATATAAAACTTTTTTTCTAATATAATTACTATTATTTAAGTCAAACAAAAGTTATTAAAATAGATTTTATCGTATTATCGAGTTCTCTATTCTATGGATGAGGAAAGGAGTGAATGAGTGGGAGGGAAAAGGGAAAGGGAGGGAGGGAGAGAGAGAGAGAGTGAAAGAGAGAAATTTGTTATGAAGACTAATCTGGAGTGCAATTTAAAATGAGTAGTACTTAATTTGCGTAAAACCAGACACTCGTATCTTTAATTAATTACTATTGAAGCACAACCATAGATACCAATAATTGAATAGAGGCTATACTCTAACAATAAGAAGTCAATCAGTTTTATCTAAATTTTATGTCATCTGATTTGGAAAAATATATTCTGTGCCTTTTGTTGACGAACTCTACTTTTAATACTTGATTTTGTTTCGATAATAATTAATTGCAAATAAAACTCATTTTACAATAGAATTCGGAAATTTTTAAATATTTTGATATAATGTCGTGTCTTATCAGTGATGAACGTGTCATTAACCTTGTTAAGTTTAGGCATCCTTAACCTATGATATGCCTCAATATCGAGTAATTTTCCTAAAAGTGTTTTATAATTGTCAACTATTGATAGTTATTCTGTTCTGTGCCTCAGATTTTTGTATATAAGTAAATGAATTCAATTCATTATAACTTTTAAACTCATTTTATACATATCTTTGACTGAAATTTTTAAATCTAAGTTAAAATGAATTTCTGTGTAAATGTGTTGAGTCTGTTGGCCATAACCGCTCTTTTAATCCCTTCCGGATTATTTGGTGCACCAAAAATAAAGGAAAGCGAGAAAACGGAAGTAACACTACAACAGGCCATTACTATTGTCGAGAAAAGACGACTAACCGAATGTGTGGCCCGAACTATATGTGAGCTGAGCTGTAATCCTGACGGTAAGCAATAACTTCACTCTCATTACTTTTATGTTAAACTTATGATTATTATCAAAGCCTATGGTTCCGATGGAATGGCTGTCTATCAGACACTAAAGCATTTCGAGTCCAATACAAACCCAAAGTTAATTTACTATAAGAGTGCGCGCGATAGTGGTCTGTCTCTCGACAAACAGCACTGCAATGAGTGCTTCAATTTATTCAAAAATTGCAAGACATCCACTGAAACACTGTTACGACTGACCAATGCTCTCACCATTAAGCCATAGACTTCCGACAATTCGACTCATACTTAGACCAGTGCACAGAATAAGCCTCTGTTGACATTTTAAAATTTTATTTTAAGCATTTTTTAAATTATTTGTTTTTAAAGTTATTTGTAAACATAAATTGTATTCAAATACTCAAAAGTGAAAGACTATTATTTTTTATTGTTAAGTGAAATATAGAATGTTTTCTAATAGAAAGGATCAGTTATTTTGACAGAAACTACTTCTGGTGACTCTTATGGTCACTCCTATATGTAAATGATTTGAACAAAACAACAATAAATTTGATTTATGTGCCAAATATATAATAGAAAAGACATTTTTCATGCGTTTATCTCTTTGTCATCTCTAATATCAACGAAAATATCCAATTAATGGAAGTGAAAGCAGTGCTAAAACACTATTTCTAGTGTTTATTCATTTTGTCGATACTCTCCTGAAGTGTGGTCTGATTGAATTGCGACTTCTTTTCTGTTAAGTTTTGTTTTTTGGATCTGTTCTTGAATTTCATGTAATTTTGATTCACTGATTTCTAAATCAATTCTTTGTTTATAGAGTTTTTGTTTGAGACTTTCGTTAATCTTTCTGAGAGCACAGGACTCCCCTTCCAATTGTTCATAATTTTTAGCCAATTCGTCGAACTTTTCCAAAGCTATCCGGGCGTTAACCGTTAGTTTACTCATACACCCCCTTTCCATAATTGCTTCTAGTTCATTTACTCGTTCGTCAACCAATTCTCCGATTCTAATCAAGTGATCAAGATTAAATTTTAATATTTTAACTTTAATTAAGATTAAGAAAATCTAAATTGATCATTAAACTAGCACATTTTGTCACAATCAGTTTGTCTGGAAATTGTGTGAAAGTAAAATCTATAATTATATTGTTTTAGTCAATCAATATAATCTAGTTCAAATTCTTGTGCACTAGACCTAATCTCTTGGTAAATCTGCTTTAATTCTGACCTCTCTCTTTCATTTTCCAATTCATTGATGAGTTTTTCTTTAGTTTTTTCGTTAAAAATCTTCTGTCGTTTAATCTCTTCTTCTAATTGTTTTATTGTGTCAGAAGTATATTTTTTATCAAGTACATAATCATTTAAATCAGCAAGTTGCTTTCCTGTCAAATAAATCGTTAAAACAAATTTAAATCTAAAAATTTATAGAAAACTCTTTTTTTATTAAAGAAATAAATGATTTTCCGATACCTAAAGACTCGTTATTTGCCGATAGTTTTGATTCCTTTTGTCTGAACTCCTCTTTCATATCCATTATTTGTTGTTTGTATTGATTGAGTTCTTCTTCGAATTGATTTTTGTTTTGCAGAAAATCAGTCATTTGATGATCGATTTGTTTCTGTTTCTCATATAATTCACTCTTTAATTGTTTCATTTGGTTATCCTTTTCTAAACAAATTCTGTCCAATTCTTCTGTTATGAATTGTTTCTCGCATTTATTCCTATAATTATATAACAAATCATTTAAACAAAAATACGTCAAATAATTATAACGAGTCATAAGATTTTTCTTATATTTATTTTATTAATTAATTTTTCTTTCGAATAATATTTGTATAAATATTTTTTCCAAATTTTCGTTGAGAGAGAGAGAGAGAGAGAGAGAGAGACAGAGAGAGAGAGAGAGAGAGAGAGAGAACAGTATAGCAAGTACTTTATCCCATTGAGACTTACCCTCATTTGAATGTGTAATAAAATTATTGTTTCAATATAGTAATGAGCAATTTTATATTCTTTTTCAGATGAGTCTATCTTTTTGATGTCCTCTATTCCTAAACAAACTCTTCAATATTAAACAAGGACACTTTTGTATTACACAAATTTAATACTAAAGTGTTAATTAAATTAAGCTAGTACTATTTAAATTTAAAATTTAAATAAAAGTGAAAAGTGTTAAAAATTAGTGCTTTACTTACTTTTCGAGTTCTTCTTCTAAAAACTTGATTTTCTCCAATAAATTAATTCTGGACTCGGATTCTGTCACTTGTTTAAGATTAGCTTGCTTCAAATTCTTGTTAGCAAAAGGATTGTTACTCATATATTCTCTTTTGACGACAAAATTACTAACTTTTGTTTTATTTATCTCAACGAAACCCTTTTGTGTTTTACTGGAACTTTGATCACCAGTGAAGTCAACTTTTTTCATTGTTTTATCGTTACATTTCTTAACTGATCGATCATTTCTTATCTGAATAGAGTTTGAATTTTTTGACGACATATTCTCTGTTTGTTATTCAAAGTAATGAATCCGTTATAACAATAACTAACCCTAAGATCTATTGTAAAAAACTGGTTTCTAACCAATCGATCACTTATTATATAAAAGGTTTTTGACTGTAATTACAGAACCTTTTGTTTTTTAAAAGAGTTTAGTTTACGCCCAGAAACGGAAATTTTCTAATTTCTTGGTTTAAATGTCTGTAATATATCTTTAGATAAATTACTATCGATTTAATTGAGAATATTTTTGTTATATAAAAAAATATATTTAGTATATAATAAATATATATAAATATAACTAAAATATTTTGATCTCTATTCCTATTTTTATCTATAATTCAAATGAAGCAAGCAGACTCTTTATTGACAAAAATAACTAATCTATATCTTTTTATATCATTGATTCTATAAGGTGTTTGAAATATAATAGTTAAGATTTATTAAATAAGCAATGACATTTAATATTGAGTTCATTAAAAATTCCACATCTATAATCCTTAGCATATTTGAAGTTAACTTGATATAATACTTGATATTTATCTTATGCTAATGTTCTTGACTCTGTTCTAGACCAATTCTATATATATGATCATTTATCTTAGATAATTGAACTTGATCATTAGATAGGAAATAAAAGTGCACAAAATGCTATTCAAGTTATCAAGAAGAATTAATAAATGAAATAATTTTAAACTAATTTAAATACAGATCATTTATTTTGACTGGATTCAATTTTTCAAAGGAATGTAATAATAGAGATTCTTTGAGTCGTCAAACATTAATCTTCGGTTAAAATCGTCTCCATTTTCCTTATGGTTGCCATTAATTCTAGCCTTCACTGGTTTATAGTTTTCGATCGGCGCCGGAGTCATAACAGTTGACAATTCAGTGGTTGTTGTCATTGATTTGAGACGAGTTTTATTCACACGATATCTATATTTTATACTTTTAAGGGTTGGCTTTAAGGAAGAGGTGGGCATTGAATGTGTTTGTCTTAAACTCTCGTAATATAAAAGGTTTTCCATCGGAGAACTGTTTTTGGTATCATTTGATTTGATGGATGGTTTGACCCATATCTTAGTCATAATCCTAGGCTTTTGAGAAGTAGTGGGAAGTGTTGGAGTCGTGGTTTGTTTTACCTCTTCTGTGACTTTAGGCGTCTGTTTAACATTAATGATTGTCTGATGGGTTTGACTTTCCATTTGATGATTTTGATAATTACGAGGCATTGGATACATCAGACCATACTTTACGTCTTCGTTAACAGAATTTGAGTTAAGGCTATTGTATGGAATAACTGTTGTTTTCCTTTCATTATATTCTTTAAACTTTTTCTTATATTTATTTCCATTTGAGGGCCGAAACACTCGATTGAAGTGTTCGTCATATAGTTGTGTCTGAGATGTTGTCATTTCATCAAATTTGTGAATCGAGTAATAAAAGGGTCGGTTATTCATTGAATTAATACCTTTTAATTCTTTATAATTCATTGAATGGTTTGGAGGGAAAAATGGCTTTACTAGTGGTCGGCTCTCCTGAGTTCTAATTTGATTGTTTGGTGCCATTAATTCAATCGTTGGTTCTATTTGCACAGCAGATAATTGTAATGATTCTTGGTCATGTGATTCTATTTTTGGTAAAGGATATGGCATTGGAGGAACTATTGGTCCCGGAAATGGCCAGAGTTGTGGTCGGGCCAAAATGGGATGAAGTTGTGGTGGATTAGATGGAGTGGTCGTTGAAAAATTAGATGCCGTTTCCACTCTTGAGTTAGCAATGGGTGCACTTCTGGCCATCGGTGCTCTTATAACCATTACGGGTCGTCTCAACGCCAATGGCTTTACATTTGAGTATAAATTTAAAACATTTAATAATATAAAAAGATTTTCGTTTACAGATCTGAGTCCTCTGAACATCATATACGAGGGAAGTCTAAAAGCGGCCAAAACCAGTGTTGCCGTTAGCAAACTAACCAGAGCAGACTAGTGGACAAACAATATTATCAAGCTCAATTTACATATACTACTCACAGCTGTCATTATGGGTACGTTTTATTTAAGATTAATTAATAAGTTATCGATGATTACAAACACATCATTTGTTCAAAAAAAGTAGTAATGAATTAAAAAAACCTTTTTGTGTCTATTCTTCAATGATTTAAGAGTCATGTGATCTGAAAATAGTCTTTCGGTATATATCTTAAGGTTTGTGTCAGACAAACACATCTGTCATTGAATTACAGAGCATTTCAAAGCAATTTTTCATTAATCGGATGTCAAATAAGACACAAAACTAGTGCAGATGTGTCCGGTATTTCAAATAAAGGAATCGTTAGTGAATCAGCACTTTTTAAATTGACCTCAACTTAAAAAATTGATGTAATTTTTCAACAAAAAATATTCTTAAGTTCTAACAAAACTAAAAAAGTTTATTTAATGAAATATAATTATTTCTCAATTAAAAAGTATTGACCTCTCATTTAATCGATGAGATAATGAGTGTCACCATTTGTTGTCTCCATTAATGTTCTCTAATTAAATGTAAAACAAAAGTCAGTCCTCGAGTCCACTATATTTGAAAGAATTGGTGACAGAACTAATCGTAAGTTTTGATTGAAATTAATTTAATTTTTTGTGAAATTAATGTCAAATTATTTTAATTTTTAGATTCGGGAGAAGAGGGAGGAGAGGGAGGAGAGAACCGCGAAGAGGTTAATTCGAAAAATGTTCGTGATGATTCTATGGATGCGTTTTTGGGGTGAAACTGATATTTTTTTATATTTATTATAAAATTGTATTAAAAAATAATTTGTAATAATAATTATTATTTACTCAATTATTATATACTCATTATTAATAATGAGTATAAACACATTTTGTGTTTTGCACTCATTTTTAATTAAATGTTTGAATTTGTTATTCAATAATTTTTTTTTAAAATTTATGTTTTTCTCATTTCTTTATTATTTTAACTCAAATAAAAGAAAAGTTTAAAATTTTTCTTTTGATTAAAAATCTTTTGAGTCATATCTCTTAGTTATGAGAAGAAAATATAGTTTCAAATATTTTTAAGTCATAACAAAAGTAAGTGTAAAAGTTTTAATCAAAAAGTTTGTTAAAACTCAGTGGTCTAGTGGTTAGACGATGTCCTAAAGGTCGCAAAAGGGCGAATCCCTTTAGGCTGTGGTTCGAACCCTTCGATTACTAAAAAGTGTCTTTAATTGACAAAAGAATACTATTTTTGTTAAATAAAAGGCAAAAATAGTTTTATTTTATAAAATTATAGTCACGAAAAATAGTTTTATAGTTTAGATACGAACCAACGACTTAAACATTTATTTGTATAACGCCTCAAACCATTAGACCATTGACTTTATTTATAAAATTTAGGTTAAATCTTATAATCTTTAGTACATTTGAGTTAAGACATCTCTGAATTTATATTTCGTTCGCATCCCTGAAATACTTATAATTTGAGTAATGTTTTGAGTTTTATTTACAAACTTTTATTGAATCAATATTTAAGAAAAAAATACAAAATTCATAACAAAAGAAAGAATAAATGTTTTAATGAAAAAATATAGTTAATCGGATAAATTACACTCTTGATAGTTATCGGAGGGATCACTACTATCTTCAGGAATTGATGTTAAAGATTCGGGAATTGACTGACACTCGGATAAAGTTTTCAACTGTTTTAACATTTTATTGTTGAGCGAACGGATATCATCCAAAAGTTTATTTTCCTGATCTTTGAGTCTTTGGAAACGGTTTAAGTCGAAACGAGAAGTTGGAGTCGGAGTTTCCACAAATGAAGTATTGGTCGCCGAATCAACTACTTGTGGTTCAATGAATGACATTTCTGTAGCCGTAGAGACTAATTTGGGTTTCACTTCAATCACTGTATCCCAAGTGTTGTCATCACTACCAGTGTTTTCTTCATTGTTGTCCTCCCAATTAGTTGTGACTACAATATCTCGTCCAGTGTCCCAATTGTCTCCTCCTGTGGCGCCCCAATTGACTTCACCACTATTATTTTGATTATCATCGCAGGTATCTTTCCAATTGTCTTCACCAGTATTGTTTTGATTGTCTTCACCGATATTTTCCCGATCATTTTCCCCGGTATTGTCCCAATTTTCTCCTCCGGTATCGCCCCAATTGTTTTCGCAGGTATTTTCCTGATTGTCTTGGCAATATTCGTCTTCATTGTTTGCGGCAGTATCGTCCCAATTGTCTTTACTAACCTTTTCCCGATCGTCTTCTCCGGTATCGCCCCAATTTTCTCCTCCAGTATTTCGATTGTCATCACCAGTAGTGTCCCAATTGTTTCCTTCAATATTTTCCGCAATGTTTTGGCAATTTTTGTCCTCATTGTTTTTGGAAGTATCGCCCCAATCGTCTTTACCGGCATTTTCCCGATCGCCTTTTCCGGTATCGCCCCAATTGTCTCCACCAGTATTTTGATTGTCATCACCGGTAGTGTCCCAATTGAATTGGCAATTTTTGTCTTGATTGTCTTCGGCAGTATCATCCCAATTGTCTTTACCGGCATTTTCCCGATCGTCTTCTCCGTTATCGCCCCAATTATTTCCATCATTATTTTGATTGTCATCACCGGTAGGGTCCCAATTGTCTCCTTCGGTTTTTACCGGAATGTCTTGGCCATATTCGTCTTGATTGTTTGCGGCAGTATTGTCCCAATTGTCTTTACCGGCATTTTCCCGATCGTCTATTCCGGTATCGTCCCAATTCTCTCCTCCGGTATTTCGATTGTCATCACCGGTAGGGCCCCAATTGTCTTGGCAATTTTCGTCTTGATTGTTTTCGGTAGTATCGCCCCAATTGCCTTTACCGGCATTTTCCCGATCGTCTTTTCCGGTATCGCTCCAATTGTCTCCTCCGATATTTTGATTGTCATCACCGGTAGGGTCCCAATTGTCTGCCCCGATATTTTCCTCATTGTCTTGGCAATTTTTGTCTTGATTGTCTTCGGCAGTATCGTCCCAATTCTCTCCTCCGATATTTTGATTGTCATCACCGGTATGGCCCCAATTGACTGCCCCGATATTTTCCTGATTATCTTGGCAATTTTTGTCTTGATTGTCTTCGGTAGTATCACTCCAATGGTCTTTACCGACATTTTCCCGATGGTTTCCTCCGGTATCCCAATTATTTGCTCCGATATTTTTCCGAT
The DNA here is from genome assembly GCA_034695785.1 of Galumna obvia. NCBI lineage: Eukaryota > Metazoa > Arthropoda > Arachnida > Sarcoptiformes > Galumnidae > Galumna > Galumna obvia. The sequence goes on from JAQFZM010000577.1 coordinate 14,317, forward strand.
TGTGTTGGACAGTATTGTTGTGATTGTCTTTAGCGGTATGGCTCCAATCGTTTTCTCCTGTATTAATGCGATTGTCATCATTGGTATCGCAAATATCTTTTGTTTTGGTATTTTCGCTGAGTTTTTGTTGAGCTCTCAATTCTGATATAATTGCCATTAATTCCCGAATCTTTTTAGTCTTCGGGTCTTCATTGATGTGAACGTAATTAACAATTCTTCGGGCAATCGCTGCGTAACTCAAAGTACTGACGGTCTCATCTAAATAGCATTTGGCGGGACTTATAGTCGCAATCATTGAAGTCTGGGAATTACCGCCCAAACTCTCTTTTAAAAGCCAAGTAAGGGGTGAGTCTCGGTATGGAATGTGCGCTGTTTTGGTTCGAGCCTTTGAATAATCGGCTAACTTTGAGATAACTCTTCCCAAATTCATTAGTGATTTATTTATAAGTGAACCCTCTTTAAAGCGTTCTTCAGAAGCGTTTGTGTTTCCCATGCGTTCACTTCCGGCCAAATCTATTAAATTGATTCTCGAACCACAAGAATAACTCATATTTAAATCCATTTCATTACAATTATTCCTTAATTGAGATAAAATTATTGTAAGTATAGAATGGGAACGACTACTATCAGTGTTGGCTGAAGTCGAAGCAACGGCTCGACGTCTGTTTCCACGTCTGATTAGATCCATAATTTCTTCGGTTGAATTGACATTATGTTGGGTTAGATTTTCAACATAAGGTCCAGTGTGTGGGTGTTCTCTAATTCTAAGGACTTTCTTATTGTAGTCCTTATCGTCTGACAATAAATCGTAAATCCTTTCGTTGTATATCTCATAATAACTGACTTCAACGGCAAACAGTGTTTCCGTTAGATTTAACATTCGTTTATATAATTCGTTTACAAATCGAGGAATAATACCCGGATTGGTTTCAGAGCCCATCATTGTGTAGCTCTTTCCACTACCCGTATGTCCATAAGCAAAGAGACACACATTATAGCCTTCGAGTGCTTTTTCAAGAAGTGGTTCGCCCATCTTTTTGAAGACAGTGTCCTGATCTGCGTATTCAAAGAGATCCCTATCCGATGAATTGAGACAAACGCCAAATCCATATTCCATTCGATTATATTTATCGATATCTGTATTTATAATACGAACTGTATTTCCACTAATTTCTATGACTTCTAATTCTTGTGATTCAATCTCTGATTCAATAAATGGTCTCAAACGGACCGCAACATTCAATGCAAATCCATTAGTGCCGACCCCCCAATCGATCTCATCCTCTCCACTATCACTTCCAATAAGGGGTTTCTCATATGTCTCCCCATAGGCTTCTTCTTCATCGCATTGGAGACCGACGGCAACGCTTACATTAACCGACAGACGACTTGACTCTACGTTTCGTTCATTTGTTGACTGAATGGGAAACGAAACAGTATTTCGATGAATGACACCATTATTTACATCTGAGGTCACACCACTCCTAAACAGAGAACAATTAAAATCAGAGTTTAAGATAATTTAAAACCTTTTTAAAACACTTCCATTTGGAGTCTTTATCTCAGTTTTAATGATTGGTTTCTTATCAAAAGTCGAAGTCGTGGTCGGAGTCCTCTCTTTGGAATGACTTCTGACTCTTGAAGTAGAAGTAGTGGCAGAAGTAGTGGCAGAAGTAGTGGTCGGAATCCTTTCTTTAGACTGAGTTCTGACTCTTGTAGTGAAAGTTGGGGTCGAAATCTTCTCTTTTGACTGACTTTTAACTTTTGAAGTAAAAGTAGAAGTAGTGGTAGAAGTAGTGTTGGGAACCCTCTCTTTGGACTGACTTCTCATTCTTGAAGTGATAGTTGGGGTCGGAATCCTCTCTTTTGAGAGACTTCTGATACTTGGAGTCCAAGTCTTTGGTTTTATTTGAGAAATAGTTTGTTGTTTAGTCGTCGGCTTAAAAGTGAGTGCCGTCTGAGTAATAGGACTCTTATTTGAATCGATTTGAGTGTCACCGAAGGGAACATTTGAGAAAATGGGTGAAGTCTGACGAGTGGCCGGACTCGTGGCCACTACTTTCTGATTGTGACTCATATAACGTTTACACTCTCTGGGAATCGGCGTAACTATTATCTGATTCTTAGAGTCTCTCTTCTTTAAAGAGGTTTTCGGATCAACTCTCGAGCTCTGCATTTCAAACAATTTGTGGACAAACTTTTAATTATAATTAAATCTAAATCTAAATGACATTTAATGAATCACTTGTTTTGAGTCAGAGTTTTAACGCAAAATATTTTAAAATACAGTTTGAAACTGACTCTAACGCAATAGTAATACATTTTATAGGGATTACTTCACCCAAAAAATATGAAACCATTTTTAACTAAAAAACTTCGTTTATTTTATTATAAAGTGTTGTAAATAAAAAGTCTTAAAACTTATTTTCAAATACACTGTTTATCAACAGTCGGAGACTTCAAAGCAATGATTGGTTTTGTCAACTGTTTGGGAACTGTTGCGTCAAAACCCATACACAAAGTCTGTTACTCACATGAATAATATTTATAACTCCCTAAATGTTCATTTTTAAATAATTTGATTTTATTTAATCAATATTTAATATGGCTAAATTAAATTAACCAAGGTAAATTAATAACAATTCATAGACTTTAATATAACAAGGTTGATTTTATATAATGAGTATCAAATGAATGAATTGGAGAACAAGTATTTTAATAGAAAATATTAGTTTTATATAAAGTTATATAAACTACAAGAATAACAAACTTATGAAAACACAAAAAATTCTTTTATGAACTAGATTAAATAAATAATTCTCTTTTTATAAATGATTGAATTGATAGAATACCAGATAAATTGACTCTAAAATGATCCTTAAATTAAATTAAATTAATAGCAATAAAATTAAATTTTTGCATTTAATTACACATTGAATCTATTCATATATAAAATTATTTTAATGAGCAAGGTTAATATTTATTAACAAAATTTTTATAATATATAAAATGAATTTTCTATTGGTAACTTAATGTCAACAAAACGACGCAATAAAACTTACTGGAAAGGGTTTGTATCTTGGTAAATTAATGTAATGAATTATTCGAAAATAGTCCTTGGTCAATGCATGGTCAGTATATTGAGTAACTATAATTATTTGATCCAATCTCTATCTAAATGAGAATCGATTTTCAAAGCTATAGTTTTTTATTCAATAATTTTAATTAAATATAAATAAGTATTAAATTTAAACTTAAAATTTAAAAATTTAGTATAAATTTTATTTATGTTTTAATTTATAAGTTTTAATTTAGTATAAGGTTTATCTAATTGCGATTTGAACATGCTCATTTTTCTAAAAACTACTTTAAATAACAATTTTGGGGCCAATTTTGGGCCATACAATATGTTTGGCTTCATTTACATCAAAAGTTTAACTAAAACTTCAAAAAATAAAAATTATGTCAATTATAATATAAAAAAAGTTATATAACAAAATTAAGAAACAATATTATGAATGTTACCTTGATCAATAATAATACTTCATAAATAATATGGTATAATATATAACTTTCCCTATAATTTAATCAGAATTATAATGAAATAACTTTTATTCAAAATTTGTTTTTATAATAATATACAAAAAATAACTTCATTTTCAAAATTTAGCGAATGTTTTGAGAGTGATTTCAATTTAAAAATCTAAATACAATATATCAGTGATGAGTACCAAATATATAACAGTAATATTTAGTCAAAAATGATTAAAAATGACTAAACTTTCAAAACTAATAAATTAATGATATGTTTGAAAGTTTGAAAGAATAGAATTAATTTGAATAAAACAGGAGAAAGAGGTCAACAAACAACAGATACTCTGTGTTTCTCTAATATCACTTAAAAAGACATAAATAAATGGTTTCTATTATTCGAGAAAAGATATTCAGAACAACAGAAGTTGTTTTTTAAGAGGACTTAAGAGGAGCGGTAGATATTAGGGTCAAAATGCAAAAGACTGGACTTAATTACTAAATGGATAACTTATTGACATTGGAATGGGATATAACAAGGATATAAGGCACTCATATCGAGGTCACTTTCCATTTCAATATTTGATTGACAAAAGTTTAGACGAAATGGAAATCATTTTATTAGTAAATAAATTGAGAGATAAGTTCTTAGAAAGTTATGGACATAAGACTGGACTTTTTGATTACCACGATTTTCAACGGATTATCAAAAATGATTTTACAATTCATAGGTTTGTCAAAATATTTGTATCTTGATCATTTAAGCAATTCTTAAATTAAGGTATTTATTGCATCACTCGATGGATGAATCAAAAGCTTATGAAATGTTTATCGAATCCATGAAATGGAGAAAAGAGTTTGGAGTCAATTGTCTCAAAGACAATGACTTTCCGAAACTGTTCTACTCGTGTGGAGCAGTATTTCCCTACTGTCCAGACAAAAACGGATTTAAAACATTGTTTATAAGGATTAAAATGATTAAAAAAATTCCAGAATTCAAAAATCACTACAAAAGGTAAGTCTAAAAATAATTTTAATATAAATTAGATTATTTATTAAATTAAAATTATCTTGTTAATAGTAAATATTTAAATTTTTAAAGTTTTAGATTTTTATTTTAATAATTACTAATCTGATCGAGTAAAGTTCTGCTAATTTAAGTTTAATTAATGCTAAAAAGTTAATAAAATCATTAAAAAATTTTGAAAGTCATTCATAAATAATTAAGTCTTCAATCAATTTAATGTTAAAATCAGAGAAATCATAGAATTAATATAAGATAACATATAATTAATAAAATAAATTATTTAATTGTTTAATTAAAATTAAAATTTTAAATTTTATTATAAAATTAGTAAAAATTACCAAAAAATTATAATTAAATTTAGGGTCACATTTAATAATGAACCATGTCAATAACTAATAATTAAATAAATCATTTCTAGTATTAAAATTTATTATTCTTAATAATAATAATTTAACTTGATAATTTCATATAATAAACTAACCTTAATTATTTAATAAAAAAAATTTATTGAATAATTTATTGATAAAAATATTCTAAACATTTTTACAAGATTTTACTAGATTAATTAATTAGTATTAGTTTATGGCTGAGTTATTACAAAAATTTATGTCAAACCAAAAGACATTTTCGATGAAATGGAAAGTTTAGGTTAACGACAAAGAAAAATGTTTGCCAGACATCCAGGAAATGGTAATAAGAAATCTTTTTTTTCTGATAAAACAGTTGTCGGCATTCAATTCTCAAGCGTTTAAAGTAGATTTAGGACAGTATTCAGTCTATTGGGCACAGAATCATATTTAGGCACTGAATGTCTTATTTTTGTCATATTTTTATTATAACAACAATTATTTACGAAATGAATATTATTTTGAAAATCAGAATTATTTTCATTAATTCATCGATCATTTTATAAATATTTAATAATAAACTATTCATTTATAGATATAATAAAACCTCTGGTCTTGACCTTTAGGCAAAACCATTCCCCAAATGAATCTCACCCTAAAAAATTGTATTTTAAGCAAAAATGTTTTTACATCTAAGCCTTTAGCCATTCCGACCCCTTTTGAGATCCGGTGTTTATTTTGATATAAATGTGAAAATAGTTACCAAATATAAGAGAAAATTATTACTAATTTTTTTAAGAAAAAAACATTAATAACTTAACGATCGATAATAATCTTTAATTAAAGTGTAAAATAATTTTAAGATTATTAATGAAAAACAGATTTTACCGAAAGAATTATTTTTTCCCTTAAATTAAGAAAACATTAAATGAGATAAAAGTAAATATTATCCGAATATCAATAAATCTTTTTTATCTGACATTCGATACAAAAATATTTTTACCCTTTTTTTCAGATTTTTGGTACATAATATCAATAAAATAGATTTAGAAACCATGGGCAGGGGTTGGGTACTAGTGGTGGACGCGTCCGGTGCCGGTTTAGCTAATTGCGATGTGGACATGCTCATTTTTCTAATTAGCACTTTAAATAATAATTTTCCGGCTGCCATACAATATGTTTTGCTTCATTCTATGCCCTTTGTCTTAACCAGTGTCTGGAAAGTGGCCAAAACTTTTATACCTTCAGAAAGTCTGGATATGATTCGGTTCAGCACAAGTCGTGATATAACAAAATATATACCAATCGATTCATTGCCAGACTTTTTGATGGGTAATTCTAAACGTGACTATAATGAAGTACCGGTCGACTCACCCGAAGTTCTCGATTTTGGAACCTCAATACTGGAACTACCCATAGACAGAGTCATAGAGATTATCGACTCTTTCGACAAATTCCTGTCTAAACATAAATGAAAGAAAATTCTATTTATTTGTAATTTCTTTTACATTATTTAAATAAAATTTTTGTTCTTGCATATTTTCTCATCTATCATTAGATTGGAATATTTATTAACATTTTTTCCAATATAAATAATCTTGGGAAAATAACTTCTCTTTAAATAAAAGGACCTGCTTTACATGAATTGATTGATTTGCAAACCAAAGGAGACAAAAGTGGGATAAAAATGTATTTAATCACAAAATTTATTGAATTTCTTACTATTTTAAGCAAAGGATAAAAAATTGAACATGTTTAGTCTAATTTTATACGGATGAGTTCAAAATAATTCGGAACTGACTTTCAATGGAATGATTTTCAAACTCTCAGATAAGAAATCAATTAATCAAATGTCAAAAAATGGTTTATAAATAAAAATTGTTTCTAAAAATTAATTCATTTATCACTAAAACAAATGTCTTTTGATTTAAATATTTTTAGTCAAAAATATTGGGTTTTTTCAAAAATAATGAATTTATAACATTGGGTTTAAATAAGTCAATAATTTATCAAGATTATTACAATAATTAAATGCCATGTTAATGAAAATCATTAAGTCAATTAAATACCCTCATTATTTTAAATAAATGTCCTGACACTTTTTTGATTTTATCATTTAATTTTATTGATTAAATCATTGGCCAATAATGAGCAAGTTAGTTTACAATTGAAAAAGTAACAAGGTCAAGATTATATACGGAAAAACAAGTGTAGCATATAATTAATGTTGTTGTCACCTTGCTTATTGATATATATCTTGCATATCTTGATTTTAGAATGAAAATCATGAAATGTATCGACAATTTTCGTTAATTAAATGTATTTTGTTTTTTGATTGTGTTTTGATTAACGAATACACGAAAAATAATGTAATCAATAATTTCTGAGAATTTTTATTTTGGGGCGAAAACCCAAAGAAAAAAAACTATATTTCAAACATTTCTTTTAAAATGTTTGTTATTCGAGTAGAAAATTATTTAATTTAAATGTAAATTATTTTTTTTTCAAAGATAAATAAATAAAGTATTTATAGATAGTTATTAGAAAATATTCAATTAACCATGTAAATTACGTATGGATTTTAAAATCAATTTTAACATAATACTCGATGGGTAAGTTTGTTCCAGGAACCATTGCTTTATAAGATTTCAAGGATGAAAAAAATTAATTTCTAAACAATTCTTAAGTCAATTATGAAATTATATGAAATTTGTTACATTTTATTGAAGCCCTAAAATATTTCTCAAATTTTAGAAAACAATTTCACAAAAAGATATAAATAAAATTCTGTCATAAAAAGTGATATATTTTTCACAATTATTTTATTTCAATAAAAGTGGAGTTATTTTAATAATTTCTCATCACATGAATGATTCAAATGGTAAATATTACCTCAAACTAAGGGAAAAGTACTCAAAATATCATCAAAAGGTTTATTGACTTCAAAATATTAGTGAAAGAAAAAATAAATTGCATTTAATTTTAGTCAAATTATCCGAAATATAAAGAATAAAACAATTTATATATCGATTATTGGAAGCAATAAAATACTCATTCAATGTATTCAAGACTTGGATTCAAGTTTTTCATTCAATTGTGAAATATTTAAAAATAATGTTTTCAACAGTTATTCAAAACTTTTTTTTTAATAGTAATTCGTGTGCTTTGAATACCAAATGAAGATCATTAACGAAACCCTTAAATATAGCCAAGTTAGCCAAAAATAAAATAACTAGATCAGATTTTTAAATAGAATTGAATTATCTTATAATCCGATAATATCTTATATTTAAAATGTTGGCACATAACAGATAAGATAATTTTATCTAGTAGATTTTCCTCTTTATTTATTACATACCTTGGTGATTATAAAAGCTAAACTGCTCAAATTAAAAAAAAGCATAAAAAATAGGTGGATCATTTAATCTTATTCATTTTCACAGTTTTTTTCATCGTTTAATTTAATTATTTGAAACTTTAGATCATTTAAATCACATGAAAATTAAATTAAAAAGTCATCACAAAAAGTTGTATTAATATCTAATAGTAATTCCCATATAAAGTCATTTCGATAATTCTTTGCTAAATATGTTTTATATATCAATAAATAACTAAACTTTTTATTTAAATTCATTTTCTAAATCACAGACCAAAAGTTAAAATCTTTTCCCTAAAATTAGAGCTAATTTTAATGCCATTAAATTGAGTGAAGGAATAGTCTTTTCATTTAAGAAATATTATTCACAAAAGTATAAAATCACATCTTATTAGTAAAAGAACATGAATTTCCTGAAGAACATTCCTAAGTTTAGTTATCTTGCATAAAATAACATCTATAATCTATGTATTATATCTAAAATTATGAGTAGTACTGACCTCAGGGATGATATGCCACACATCTCGAAAAAGTCGATCAATTTTCATGTAAACCAATTTGACAGCACTTTATTTACATAAATTATAATTAAAATATTATTAATAAAAATATTAGTCTTTAAGTGTTTTTTCATTTCTAATTAAATAAAATTCACAAAACATTGCCTTAAATATGATTTGAATTCTGATAGTTAACACTAGGGTTTCACCAGGTTGCTCAATCAATTATTGAGTCAATTACTTGAATGAGTAAGGAATGTATTTATAAATTTGTTATAATATGTACAATGATATCAATTTATATTTACATTATTTGATTGACCAAGTCAAATAAAATCAGTTTCATTTAATAAACTTGATAATGTTAAACAAGATGTTTTTATTCAGGGATAACCAAGGAGATATTCTTAGTAAAATAAATTTCGAAAAAAGTGTTTTTTTTGAGCTTTTAAAGGAGTTTTATATTTAGTGAGAGTCAATGAAATCATTAAATTGGGTAAACTCTAGTCTTAAGTTATTTTAAATTAATCTAAGATTTATTTGATATTCATTTGAATGATTTTTATGCAATAAATGAAACTTTTAATAAAGTGTTGCATAAATACTAAGACATAATTGCATTAAAATTGTATTGTAATAAAAAAAACGTTAATTGATTTAAGATTAAAAGTTTCTTAAACTATGGATATTATATACAAAAGTTAATAAAGTTTATAAAAGTTTATAAATAAGAAGAGAATGAGTCGGAACAGTTAAACAACATTAAATCATAATATATTATATTTTTTATGAATAATATATTTTAAAGATTATTATGATCAAATATTTCCACTTCTACAAATGTCATAATGAAATTTATTACCTTGCTCAATAATTATGTTTACCTCCTTTTAATTTGTCTTAATAAATGTGTTTACATTAACCAAGGTATATTTAAAAAGATTTATTCCTTGTATTTATTCTTTTCTCTAAAAAAAAATTATTTTTATTTAATTCTAATGTCTTTGAAATAAAAAAAGAGTTCAAAAAACTATAACTAAACCACAAATAAATAAAAATGAATTTAAATATTTTGTAATAAATAAGTGATGAGAAGTTGAGTATCAGTTTTATTGAATTTCGATTCGAATCAATTTTTGTTGGTCTATGTAAAAGTATTTTGAACCGGATCACTGTATAAAATCAATTTAGCATGTTAATTAACTATTCATATAAATATTTTCTTTTAATAGTAACAAAATGATTGACAGACATGAAAGCGGTCTGACATCAAATGAACACTTTTGGTGTTATTTTAATTTATTTATTGAAAATTATTGATTCTCTTCCGTCTTATATCAGATCCGAATATAATTTCAATAAAATTGTAAAATATTTAAACCATTATTTTCTAAAAAAATGCATTTTATATATACAACTTATAAAAGATGTTCTTGATCATATAAATACTATTTTTAACTGTATTTTAGTGTCTAATAATAATCGAGTAAAATCTATAGCATTATTATTGGATTCCTCATCGAAGTATTTGTCTGTCAAAGTGAGACCAATAATCAGTGCCTCAGTTGACAAGTAGTGAGACCTACAAACAGACCGACTCTTAAAAGAATTTAAAAGAAGTCTTTTAGAGAAGAATTTTTCGTACAATTCGTTGGAGTGTGAGATCGGAGTCCTCTCTAAACGACTAAAATCTGTGTTTCTAAGTCACTGGCAGTTATCGATGCATAACTACCTGTGCGAACACACATACCCACAACTCAGGTGTAGATACTCGAGTCTGAGTGAACACAGAATATCGAAGAGACGATTCATAAAATAGTTTTTGCAAAACAAGTCATTCGTCTCATTATTTATCGAACGGTTTATGAAAACGCTTTGATTGCAATTTTTAGAGTAGTTTTTCAGAAGTCTTTTCTACCCTCTCTCTGCTAACTGTGCTTTGGATCAGTTTTTCGCCGATATATCCTCTAATTAAAGTAATAACTTTTTTATTAAAAGAATTCTAATTATGTTTTGTTAAATACTATCAATTGTTAATAAATATTTTGTTTTTACTTAATAAGTGTTGTAATAATATAATCTTGGTCAAATAATTATGAATTCATGTCTTCTTATAAGCTGTTCTTCATTTTAATAGTTTAAGTGAAAATTAAACTTTAAAATTAGCAAGTAAATATTATTAATATTAAGAATCGAAGAACTTTTTGTCAAAAAAATGGAATATTTAGTGAACAGAACATTATTCCTGCTTTTTGTGGCGCTTATCGTAATTGTTCAAGGTAACTATTTCACTTTTATAAATATTTTATCTAGGAAAATTACTTAAATAATTTTTAAGCAAAATTTTAAATTGAACATGCTAAAACCAATTCTAAAATATTCTATTCTTTCTCTTTTATCTGATATTATTTTCATAACTATTAACTTTAATTTCTTATTTAAGAAAGGAGTGGTTAAATAAAATATTTGCTAGTTGACTCTTTAAATAGTTTATCAATTGTAAGGTAATGTATGTTTTATTATTATGAATGCTAGAAACGGGCGCTAATCAGTTGGAAATCGCCAAAAAGTATGGCAAAAGATTTGGAAATAAGAACCGACCGAACAGTACAACCGATTCAAAGGTAGGTCTCATTTGTTTTCCTAATTATTCTCATTGTTATGAATGTCTGTCAATGAATTGGGTATTGATTTACATAAGAATCCAATTATTAAAATGTTGAAAAAACTATCGGAGAAGTAAAGCATTTTCCGGATGAACTCTTCTATTCATCTGAAGGGGAAATAGTCGTCACTCTATTTATTAGGCGATAATCTATTCAGGAATCGATTCCAAACACTAAGTCTTTTGTCACAAATGTGTTAACTAAAGGCTTTTCTCATTTCAATGACAATTGATTTAAATAATTTGCAAGTTTGTTGGTTTCCAATAGTAAGGTTAGCAAGGTGTTGTCTTAATTATCTCCACCCAAACTATTGCCACTAATGTTATATTTGTTGAATAAGTTAGTTAAATAACCTAGATAAACTAAGATTTGTTTTAGATTAAATGTAAATGAGTATAGTTTTCAATTTGACATGCTTATCTAGGTTCAATTGATATATTAATTAATGAAATATCATAAAATAAAATTATCAAGCCAATTATTAATGAGTCAGTAGTTTAGTTTTATTTTTATGGAATTCCAGTTAATCTCAAATAATTTTATTCTTTTTATTTATTACTGAAACAAATCGATAATAATTTTCATTTTCATTGTTTTTATGGGAGAATTCATTGAGTTTTTACCTTATTTTGGCTTCAATTTAATAAATAATTTAATAATAATATACTGAAAATTCATTCCCTTTACTCGAAAGGCATGACTGGAATTAATTGATAACTCATTGAACTCATAATAATAACATTAATTCCACATAAAATATACTTTTTCTTTACTATAAAAACGTGTCTTCAATGGAAATAAATACCTTTAATGAGTTTTCTCTTATTTTTTAGTAAAAAATATATTAAATAGAAAACTAAATAACTTTTCTAACATTGAATTCAATTCTCTGATAAGTATTTAGTTTATCGAATAATTTTGATAGATATTTGATATAGAAATTTGAACTTGCTTGTCGTGAAAATAATTTTATGGTTGAAATTCGATAGAAATCTAATCCGAATCACTTAAACCGATAATAATAAGAAAAACTGATTTATAAAATCTTATCTAAATTTATGTCTTTCCCTTTAAATTCATTAACGAATCGATGGCTTTAATAAAGAAAAAAATAAGAGAAAAATAGACTAATCTATCGATTAAATATCTGTTCTCAATTAAATAATTGCCATGCTAATTTTATGGCCTTCAAAATTGAAAATTTTTCTAAAATAAGGAAAAAAGAAAATATTATATAGAAATCGTGGCTATAATTATGGTTTTCCAATGGTTTAGTCACTGGTTTTGCATTAAAAATTGTTTGCCTTATATTTTTTGACGTATATACAATTAATGAGACCACCAAGAGTAAAATGGAATCAAGTATAATAAAGAAAAGGACCAAAAACAAAATGATCGATAGTAATGTTAAAAAATAATCTGAATATTTTTAGTTTGTTTGAGGAGAGAGATATAGACCTCACCCACTAAAAGGTGTTATCTTAATGTTTAATGAAATCAAACAGGAATTTAGTTCAAAGTTAATATCAATCATTGATGAGAATAACCAGGAGTTTATTATTGGCGATTATAATAACAGTAAATATAAGCTTACATTCACTATAAAAAGTATAATAAATTAATAATTGACAGACTAATAGAACCTAGATCACATTAATACAATTATATTTTGTATGCTTTTGTTATTCTATTTTATTTGAATTAGAGATGAATTAAAAAGTGCTAAACATTTAAATCCCTTAACTTTTTTGTAGAAAAATATAGAATTCGAGGTTAACTAAACTGAGCTAAAATAAGCTTAATAAAATTGGTGGGTGGTTTCCTAATCCAAGATTAATATCAATTTAAGCTTTAATTAGAACAATGAGTTATATAAGGCTTTCATCTATTCTTATGTTCACCGCGTGAGTCGTAGTTAGTGGCCTCTCTTTTGAAACCAATACTGATTGTCATAATATAACATTAAATTGGTTAAGAAGGAGCATGTTCAATTATATCATATTAATTGAACTAAGAGTTAACTATTTTGTAATTTGCGAGATTTTTTTTAAATAACTTATAATTTAAACATATCCTTTTATATTTTTAATTAGCAAGGTGATTAATTAAGTAGTTTTATGTTCTAACAAATTATAGAGTTTTAAACTTATAGTAATAAAAATAACAGACTTTTAATTAGTACTAATAATTAATCTAATTAATCAATATGATTGAATTTACTAGTTTAGAGTTTATTGTCAACTTTAGACATTAATTTGTTTTGGCCTTGTTATGCTCTAGCAAAAATAAAATAAAAAAAAAGATTAAGTTTTTAAATGTTATTAATATAAAATTTTATATTACTTAATTAAATGATCAAGTAAAAAAAAAGAAATCCATCAAAAGTATGATCTTCCTCATAATAATAAAGTTCAAAGAAGAGACCATGATTATTAGATCATATCAAATTTGTATCTTGGTCAATAATTGTTTGAAACCGATGACAAAACACTTTATCCAATTAATTGAAGTTAAATAATAAAAAGTTATTAAACCATAAGAAAAGGTAAACCAGTTTTAATGAACAAATAAATCGATTCAATAAATAAAGCATTCATTCAATTGCTTAAATTAAACCCATAGATTAAATGTCAAATGGATGTCATAACTACTTCTTTGCTCTTCAATAGTGTTAAGCAATCATTACTTATATTTTATTTTAACTATTTTCTGAATAATTAGCGAATCTATTCTTGCAATTTGTCCCTCAATTCAACAATAATTAGAGTGTTTCTAATGATTGCTAATCAAACAATTGTTCATAAAATTTGTCAAAAAAATCATAATTAAAATAATTTATTAGTTTTTTTTCAAACAAAATAGTCTTAATATATATATTTTAGATGACTTCCACTGAAGACTAATAAAAGAAAATTAGTTCTAATTTAAATTTCGATGGATTTAATACTAAAAACTAATAATAATAATAATTTATATATAGATAGTTATTATGCGAAAAAAATATTGCAAAAAAACACATGAAAATACCAATTAAATTGTGAATTAATTTGTTTTTCGATGCAGAACCTGTTGTGTTTATGCTATCTATGTTCGACTACTATCCCAACCCATAACGTTTAAGCGCACACTGACTGCACAGCTACCAACTGATGATCCAAAGCATGCATTCGTATAACAGAGTAAAAGATCATTGAGTGTAGGCATAGATGAGGCATAACTGAACCTAAGAATCGCATCACAAGTCAGTCATTTGACTCTTCTCTTG
>JAQFZM010000578.1:0-29011 GCA_034695785.1 Galumna obvia
TTGAGGTAACACTGACTGACCCGTCGCTAAATTGTGCAGACTTTGTTGAAAGAGACCTTGCTGCAGTAAACCCTAATTGAGATAATTTTTATATATTCAAACTTGCACATCTCAGCATAAAAAATGAACTTTAATCTACTTTTAAAACTACTGGTTTTGTTGAGTTACAAATAGTATTGCAATAAATATTACAATAAATAACATAATTTTAAATAAAAATATTTACTAATTCTTTGTTTTAATTATAAGAAAATAATGAATTCCAGAAATTATATTAATATAATAGAATTTATTGATTTATAATAATTTTTAAAAAATATGTTTTTTGACGTCAATGGTATTCATTTATCATATCATATAAAATATGACCATGGTATAACATAAATAAAACCAAGAATTTTAGAATCTTTTATCCAATAAATATTAATGGTTTAGTTCTTAATGAAATTTGGTAGAACTATAATTCTTAGTTTACTAAAATGCCTAGTTCAAATCCTAACTAATTAATAGTTATTAATTACACCCAAACACACACTTATATAAGTTATATATTTATTAAATATATTCTTATTTTAAAATTTTTAATTTAAAGTTAACTAAAATTTCAATTCGTTTTTAATTGAATTCAAAATTGTTTTCAAAGCTTTCATTTTAAATAAAAATTAAAATAAATTTTAGCCCAAATTCCAAATTATTATAAAAAAGAAAATCTTTTCTAAACATTTAAGATATAAATAAATATATAAATAATTGAATGAATGATAACTGACTTGATTTTGAAGAAGAAGTTGTGCCTGCAATTGTTGCAAGTTTGTTGGCATTTGTCCCATTTGTCCTAATTGTCCAGCCATACCACCTAGTTGATTTTGTTGTACACCCCCTCCTAAAAGTAGAAGGGGTTGAATATTTTGAAGGTTTTGTTGTCTTTGTTGTATTTGTTGTATCTGTTGCTGAAGTTGTTGGAGATCTGTGTTCTGTTGGCTCAGACCTGACAATGTGTTGGTCACCGGTATCTTAAATTACAGCAAAGATTAGTTGAGTCAACTGATATCTAAGCAGAGCATACCTTAGAGGCCTGTTGTAACTGTTGAGCTAAGCCGGCCTGCATTAGTAGCTGTTGTTGACCTGCCTGTGCCATCAGCTAAGATACAACATCATTATAACTAATTAAAACGATTTTTGAATTAATTGAAGTCAATTATAAAATAATTGCATTTTTAAAACGATCCACAAATTAAAACATTTCATAAATTCTATTAATTGCAGTGATTTTTGGGTAATTCCCACGTATTTTCATAATTAATGAATACCTGAGTCAAGAGCTGATTAACAGAAATGCCATTAGTGGCGGCAGCGGTGGCCAATGCAGCCGCTGCTGTGGCCAATGTGTTGGGCGACAGTTGGGAACCCATTTGTTGGCTTAAAATTGCGTTCCCGACTCCGTTCCTGTCATTTGCACTGAATTTATTTGAATTGCAATTTGAGGTTAACTTCGAAAATGGACTTCCATTTGAAGTTTTATCCAAACGACTCATATTATTAAGAGGATTGCTGTGAGGAATACCCACTCCGACCATTGCATGGATCGGTTCGATTGCGTGAAATTTTGAGAAAAATGACTAAAATATAGAAAAATAATTCATTAATTCGACGAAAGAAAAATAAATTGATTTTTGAATAAAAACGAACCAAATTGAGTGCTTTATCTGAGTCCAGACTATTGTCATCGTCGTGACCCAAATCCCCAGATTCGTTGCTCGATCTGCTGTCCTGTGTGTCAGACAAGTCACCACTCATACCACCATTCATTCCTCAATCTATTAATAGTGATATTTAAAAGAATATTAAAAAACTTTTAATCGAAAAGTGATATAAATTTTGATAATTATAAGTGTCTGACATTTATTGCTTTCAGTTTTGAAGTTAAGCCCAAAAACTAATTGTAATTGAATTCAAAATTATTTGAAATAAAATTAAAATTATTTGTACCAAAAGAGCCATTTAATTGTGTTGTTTATTCATTATTCCTATTAATTGTGATAACTTTACATTAAGTAATATTGTGCTGATTATGCAAAAATATACATGTGATTTGATAACAGAAAGAAGTGATCAGGGTTCTAAACAATTGTTCTAAACCTAACCTTAATTATTATTTTAGTTTATTAATGAAATTCGAGTTTTTAATAGAGAATTATTTTTCTCTTATTTTTAATTAATTTTTATATTCAAACTGTAAAGCATTGGCTCCACCGAAACGCCCATATCTTCACTGATATGAGTTTTTTATGTAAATTAGTTTTTCAATTCTATGCGATATGTTTATTTAAACAAGCAAGTTCAATTCAGCGATTCTATCGATAGATATGTTTGAAGGCCTAAAAATTGTTAGAGTTTTTTGGGCTTCACTTGATTTCAATATCCGCTTTTTTGGCCCAAAAAAATAGTTTCGATAAAAATAAGGCAATAAAAACAGTGAAAAAAGTTTTGAGTGCTATACGACTCTGTCTGAGAGTGAGTCAGAGCTCTGAGAGAGCGCTAAAAAATATGCGCAGCATTTGATCCTCTTATGCAAATGGAGAGACAATAATATGCATAATGCGATCTATTTTCTTATTGCTGGCGCACAGGAATAGCACAGGAATAGCAACTAATGTTTTGCGTCTGTCTTTACATAAAATTCATATGAAAAGCCTCTGTTATGACAATAGTGTTGTCTGAGACGCGCATAACATCTATTTATGTAATACAAGAGTTTAGAAGTAAACGAGTGATGCATATCATAAAACATTGCATTTGATTTGAATCCTATTTGAATAGAATATGTCGTTCCTATGTTTGTGTACTCAACACACAAACACTGGAAAAGCATATGAATGGCGGAAAGAAATTTTTCATTTTATTCTTTTAGTTTAAATAAAGTAAATTACATTGAATTACATTATTCATCGATTCCTTAAGGGCTTCGTTATAAGTATGTCTCTATGTATGTATCACTCACTCACTCTCTCAGTCAGTCTTTGCATTTGTTTTGAAAGTCAAAAAATTTTTATGCAAACATAGTCTCCACTCGAATGGCATTATATAAGTCACAGATCTATAGGTAGACAAAGGAATCAGAGTTTTGGTTGTGATTCGAGTTTTATATTTGATTTGGTTTATGAAAAATCTGAGACTTCATAACAAAAAGTGATTTCGTTTTATATGTTTTTTACTTTATGTTTGAAAATTGGATGAAAAATTAGAGGACATTAAACAATATAAAGGAATCGCTACAACAAAATTTCATTCAATGGTCACACGTGTGAACAAAACAGGGGAATAGAACAGAACCGGGAAGAGAAAAGTATAAAAATCAGATGAAATGAAATAATTTTAATGTCGGCGGAGAGAACGCGAGTCGGGGTTTCACTCTATTGTCTGAGCCGTACGTAAAAAAGACGAGAAGTTTTCTACTGCTTTGATATTTCCGTTATTTTAAGTGGGATTTAGAGGACTTTAAACTGTTTCGGCTCTATTATGTCGACAGACGACGAGTAAATTTTAAAATATATACGCATTTATGTAATATGTGTGCGGAGAGCACTCTCTCAATGCCAGTAGACTATGAGCACAGACAGTGAAAGTGGCAGATCATGTTTAGGGGGAGAATTCGCTTGAAAACATGTGTAACTACCAAGTTCCATCTTCCAAATTTATTTTGTCAGACATAGGGGCAAGGTCCTTCTATTTGATCTATTAGGCCTTATTATTTTGTCATATTTAATTTGAAAAGATACTTGGTAATTTTTATTAGTTTATACAAAATATGAAAGTAGTTATATGTGAGACGACCTGTGAACCCCTTTAGCGGGAGAGGGGGTTATGTGCGATGTGTTGGGATTATGATGTATGTAAGTGTGTGACACATAACATATTGCTTTGATTGTGTTTTTATGACTGCAAAGTGTTGTGCGAAATGCACTTTATTTGACTTTGAGGTTCAACCCAATTGTCACCGATTTTTAAACTGTTCATTCATTCAGTGCTAACCTCTTCCTTGTGTGCCGTCAATTTGTAATGCGTTAGTTATACGCAATCAAAAACTGACGGCTTTTATATATTAAGTTTGACTTAAATTTCAATTCTATTTAAATTTTATCCTAAATTTATTGACTGTCGATAAGCTTTTTATTTATTCATTTTTTGTATAAAATAATCAAGGACAAATTAGGGACAAATTAGGGACAAATTAATGGAGAACTTAAAAGTTTAAAAGAGACTCAAAGGAATGTTAAGACAAAGTAAACTGATTGAAGTACTTTTGAGCGATCAATGGAGAGGTCGTTCTTTTATTTGGTTATTTTGATGGCCACTGTTTACAAAACAGCATCAGTTGAAGTGCTCTTTTCACTAAATGCCAAGAGATTAATGGTATCTCATCAGAGTGAAGAGCGGCACAGCATTGCACTGCATATCTGTTAAATCGGTACAGAATCAGAACTGCACTACAAATGATATATTCATAGATGTTTTGCAATGAAGAACAATACGAATACTACGAATAAAATAAGTTTTGGAGACAATACAAGCTATAAGTGAGTATTTGCACAGAATTTGAGTAAAGTTTTTGGTGACAAACAACTCCTGTCAAACATCAGAAACGCTATTTCTATGCAAAAAATGAATGCATTGAATAGAGAAACAGTAGTAAACAGTAGTTCTCATATATGAATGTTGCAAATGATGACCATTGGGTCCTCTAAACACAGACAAACATTTATCACTGCAGACAAAATCAACTTTAAGTCCGACGTTTGCTATCATCAGAATAAAAACAGAGGAAAAAACAAATCTCTCTCTCTCTCTCTCTCTCTCTCTCTCTCTCTCTCTCTCTCTCTCTCTCTCTCATCGGTCTCTATATGAAATGGTCTCTTTATGATGATAGAGCACAACCGAATGCAAACGTATGGTTAGCTTTGAGGCCATGCATAAAATGGTAATGTCGTCGTTGTGTGCAGAGCACCAGCAGCTAAAAGATCAGAAGCCAGAGTCAAAAGCCCGGCCAACCGGAAAAGAATAGTGAAACGAGTGATTCTAGGTTGCACTCGACTATACACTAAATAACTGTCCACTGCTTATATCACTTTCTCATCTCATATATAAATCTTTATATACGGATATATCACTAGAAATACATACATAAAAAGAAAAGTATATTATTTGCGATTCCAATACAAGAATAAAAGACAGGATCACAACAAAAGACAAAATGCATAATAGCTCTACAAAAATCGTTTACCGCTTTATACTACTCTTGACTTCACTCCAACATAACTGTGCACTCATTTACACAAATAGAGTCCTGAATATTACAAATAAATTTGGATTTTTAGAGTTAGAGTCAGAACAATACCGAAGAAAAAATAAATATTTATTTGAAAAATATTACTTCAAATCAAATAAAATATTGGAATTATTTTCACTTCAAATATATTTTATGAGAAAAGAAAATGTTTGGTCAGAATAATGAGTGGAAGGTATTTATGCCAAATGTGTGAATAAATTGAACTTAAATCTCAAGCATTAGATTGTAGTGAATGTCTTCCACTGCAGGCATTCAATGAGTTTTGTCTCCGATCTGACTCTAACTCCAGTCATCCTCTTTTACGCTACATTTATGGACTAAAGAGACTATCCCTAAGACTATCAGCACTGAAATAAGTGAATGCATTGAGAATATGATCGAAATGATTACTATTCCATCACAAATGACGAGCAATGGATGACTTCAATACAATCGCACCGCAAATATTATATGCTTTGAGTGACGCAAAACAGAGAACCGGCAAATGAGTGACTGGCAAATGAAGTCTTGAGCGCTTCAAACACATTATAATAGTTATAATAGTCATTATAACTGATCACTACATCACTACAGAAGGAGAGGTCATAAACAAGAGAGGGATCAAAACGGTTAGACTTTTTTCAACGGCCATAACAACAGCTATTTGTTGTCCTTTTATTATATTATGCATACATAGTGTCTGTCACTCGACTCAAGAACACTGTTTTCCATAAAACCTTATCAATAAAGTCATTGACATTATTATTATTATTAAGTTCTATCTGTGTTCTATCCTTTGGTTTAAGCTCTTCGTCACTCTTTGTCTGTTGTGACTGTTGTGACACTCGAAGACTTACTAATGTATGGCAACGCTTTTCTAATAAGTCTACGAATAATTAATTGAATTCAATCATTATTAGCATCGAATAGAAGATAATTCACAGAATTCATTAACGTATATATCAGAGAGTCGTTCCTTTTTCCTTAAATTCTATATATTCTTAGTAAATGTCTATTCGATCAACAAATGTCAAACATAGTTGAGTTAATCAATAATTTCATTTGTTTTGCGAACATTTTCTCCAAAACTAAATGAGTTTGAAATTTGAATTTTGATTTCTATTTGTTTGATAAGGATTTTAGTATTTGTCAGAAGAATTGCAGATAAAGAATGAGTAAAGAATTTAAATCCAAAACAATTTAAGAAATATTTGATATTCATTTTTGACTATCAAAACAGTCAAAACAGAATTGATTTGTTTTGTTGTTGGCTTTTATCTAACAAATCAGAGTCAGAACAGTCTATTCTTGAGAGCATTCAATCAGAAAAAATAAGGAGAATATTCTTAAGAATATTCAGTGTCTGAAACTCTCGCTCTCTCTTCAGACTGAATGCGTGAATAAATATGTAATACAGTGGGCATCAAATCAGACAATCTCCCAGTGCTTTACTATGTTTTTTCTGGAAGTGCTTCCAATTTTCGTTGCTATTTATGCAGTAAAATCTGTGTAAATTCCTTTTGCATTTTGCAGTTGAAAATCCGTTTCTCATTCCCGAAACGCTTTACTCGAAAATCCATTTTTCTCTGAGATTTTCTTTAGAATATATTTATATACATAGAATATAAGGCATAAAATATAAATATTCACAGAATCACTGCATAAATATAAACGTATAGATAAGGTATTTGAGAGATATGTGAGAGATTCCCATTGAATAACACTTCTCAACACAACATAAGCACTATTTCACAACATTTACATCAAATAAGTTATGCTATGAATTGCTTTTAAGCAACAGTCAGACACACATAAAATATTTTATATTTAATCCAATAGTTTTGCAATAAAACCAAAATCTTACAGAAATTCTATAAAACTTCTCGGATTAAATACATTTGATTTGACAAATATTTTATGCAAATATTCATTTCTAAGAAATTACCCAAAAATTATAGCTTTCAATAAAATATTAATAATTCTTAAGATATATAAACGTTTAAACTAAATATGAGGCCATAAAAACAATTAATGGTTAATCAATATATTATGTAATAACTTATTATATAAGTATACAAATAATAAGCAATTTAGAAGATAAACAATATATAAATAAGAAATATATTCGAGCCAATTTTTAAAATCATATTTGCATCGATTGCATGACAACTGCTTTTATATTTGAAATTTAACTCAAAAAATAACATTCGTTTGATTGAATGCATTAGAAAATCCATTTTCCAAAACAAAGTATAAGTATTTAAATAAAAAATATGTAATAATAGAATAAAATCTAATGTTTTGTTGAAAATAATGAATAAGTATTTTATGAATCAAATAAATATGGAATCAAAAAATATGTACTTCTCTTAAAATACAATCAAATAAATTAGAAAACAGTGCATTACTTTTCTCTTCTATTAAGGTTTATATTTTTGGTTTTATTTTATTTGTGATGGCATTAGCTTAAAATGGACAACACATACATACATCTCCATATAAGCATGACCAAGGTAAACTATCATAAAGCTTTATCACTGAGTGATGAATCTATTGAAACGATGTTTAGTTAATGTTTAATAATGTAAAGTGAATGCCATCAAATCATACAAACAAAATAACCAAGGATAATGTTAAACGTTAAATAGTAATTGTGCTAAGAATTAAAATTTATGCCTGGTCATTGTTTGTGCGATAGCAGAGGAAAAGGCACCGGAAGGTTGAGAGTCGGAATGAAAAATAAGATAAAGGAGCTCTTATTCAGCTTTGACTCGAAAATTTTAATCCAATGATGACTGGGTTTATCCAAAACATTAGATAAAATGAAACATAAAGTAAAACAAAGCGAATGAAAGACAAGTATTATATGTGTAATAATGTATTGGAAAATATATATATATTTTAAGAATATTCTTATAATGTTTTGTTTTCCTAATGCATAGAAAAGAAGTGGACATTATTTGACATTATTTTGTTTTCTTAATGTGTTTTTATTCTGCAAAATGTTTTCTCTCTGACGTCTGAAGACTTAATGCACTTCAGAGATGCTTAGAATATAAGCAAAAGATCAATGTTTTTATGTTGAAAACTGATTTCAGAAGAGCTATATTTCTCTATATATTCCTTCATAAATATATGTTTTGATACAACATATTAGTTATATTCAATTTATGCACAATTGAGCCGAGCTTTCAATTGTCATAACTTAATACAAATCGATATGAAAACAATTGTCATATAATATAAACATATAAATCACTCTTTTGTCCAAAAAAGACAAATCATATACAAATGTTTGTTATATTTAAGTATATATTTTTATATATAATGTATAAGAGTTTTGCTAACTTTCGATCGATTCAGTGATGAAATACAGGTGTGTCAGTACTGGTCAAAGGAAAGGTCATACTTTCATTCATTGCTTAAAGCCATTCGTTTTATTGTCTTTTTTTTGTTAAAATAGCGATGACTTTACCTCATATTAGACTCATTTTTAATGAGATCTTTAAAATATAGTATCAAGTTCATATATAAGAAGAAAATCATATATATTTTAACAATAATTTAATTGATAAAAGAGTCACTCAAAGACATTAAATCTATAAAATTACAAAATTTTCTCTCAAATACTGATGAAATGAACTAGATGATTTTTCAATTATTCTCTTATTTTTTACAAATACCTTTTCATCGATCGGTGAAATAAGTTTAATAGTATTCAATGAATGACAGAAATATCAGAAGTAAAGCGAAAATACAAAAGTGTTTACAAAAGTATAAGTGATTTGGAGGCAAATGTGAGACACGAGTGGAAAGGGAGCCATTCGTGTGTCGGACGATTGTATTCAAAATTTTAAGTCTAAACGCATTAAAATCCCCGAACTTTTTATTTTTTGAATGAATGGGACATTTGGTAGTATGAGGTGAATGACCTGAACTGAAATGGCCCATAAGTACCGCTACTATTGGGTTCTGAAGTGAAGTTAGACATACAGACAGACAGACATTATATTTCATTATTAATGGAAATTATCTAAATATATATTTATATATAAAATTAAAATTTGATGTTAACTTAAGTTATGATTTATAGCCAAAGATTTAAAACTTGTATTCAATGATAAATTTACTAATCATTGGATATTTCTTTGTTGAGATAAAATGCCTGACTATTATCGGGTGAATTTGATTCGTCAAATCATATGTTTGAATGCATGGATGCTGTGATTGAATAAAATTTTTGATTATTTTCCTCACTTTAGAGTTGATGGCATCGAATAGTGAAAAATAACAATCAATTTCTATAATATTTTTTGTATTTCGATTTCATATATTCTGTATTCAACATAGAATTGAGAATTTGTTTGAATTAAAGTCCATAAATCAGTTTCAAATGTGTTTTGTGTTGTGTGGAGTCAATCAAATTAAAATGCTCTGAGAATTTGATCAGTCATTCAATAAAAGCTGATTTTTATTCCCACATAAGAATATTCTCGACTATAACTGATCGTTGAATTACACTTTCGATAGACTCGAACCCAATCTTATCGTAAATCACATATTGAAAAATGGCTTAAATTTGAGAATTTTTCAAATTTATAACTCTATCCCAACATTTGGGCCAACGTTTGAAAAATCTTTCGAATCAATGAGAGGGGTTTCCACTGATTTAATGATATTTTTATTCATTAATATATAGAATAATTTGTTATCAAACAAAATACAGACAACAACTGATTCCAAACATAAAGAAATATTTTTGAAAGAAAAATGAAAATTCATATTCCATTTGGAGTTAAGTAAATAATTCTTGAAAATTCTAAAATATTAAAATAGGGTCAAAATAGTGAAATTTTGTGCTATTTCTGCTAGTTTACTATAATATCACGTAATAGTTTTATTGCTGCGATTTTAATATTAGAGTGACCGCAATAAAAACATTGTTCACAAACCAAAAGGTGAACACAAGTATTCATATATTGAATATATCGTAAAATTATATGAATGTTAGACACAAATAGTGGAAGATTAGACATTTGAAGAAAGTTTTTCGCACACATTGTATGCATCACTGGATTGAGAAAAGAGAATAAAAATATATAATATATGAAAAATACAGAGAAAAGTAGCCGTAATAAAAGATATTCGAATATATTCCACGAATAAATAATATGCACGCAAAACATGGAAATTCATTTTCAATAACATTTACCTTTGAATAAAATAATAATATTTCTGTTGGGATGTGTGACCGAACACACACATACACTTACACATTGAGATTGAATTTTCTCTCACACACTCACTCCTAGTATACAATAATGGCTCAAATGTGGCCACAAAACAAAGAATAACCAAAAAGAGAAAAATCAAAATAAATATATTGCGAGTGATTTCACTTTGAATTGAGTTCGTCTTTACACACATTCACATATTCGACACATTCACTCTTTTTAGGATAACTCCAAATATCAATTACTAGTTTTTTGGTCAGAAAATTAGTGACTATTTTAAGTGATTTTTGTGCAATAAAGCCATTGACTATTAATCTGGTTTGATATAAACCTGTGCTAATGTCTCTCCAATATTGTTGATAATTGTTATTGCTAGTTTTCTTATTGTTTATTCATGATTTCAAAGATGAAATACTCGAGTGTCTAATGAATGAGTGATTATATCTATTATTGGATTATATATTTTGAAAAATATCTAAAAGAGTTTGGTTTGGGTTATCCCATGTCTATATGAATGAGAGGTGACTTAAGTATAATATTAAAGATTTTGAGCATATTTTGAGTAATTACTTTTGAGAAACCAATATATAAACTATAAAAGTCATTAATCATGTCCTGAGTCTAAGACACGAGAGAAAAATCACAGAATGAATATGTTATATAACCAGTGGTTGTATTGGTTGGCAATAATGCAAATGTAATATATTATATATTATAGGCATTCAATGTATAGAACTATACATATATTAGATTTTAGTGATGCGCCCAATAAATAATGATTTCTTGTGTGACTCTAACAGCAGTTAAATTGATTTTCAGAGGCAGTAAACGGGAAGCCATTTAGTAAACCGATTGCTTGAATATTGAATATATGAATGAATAAAATGCTTTGCAATCCATATATAAATACAATTCTTATATTATGTTATATAAAATCAGAATAATAGCGATTATATATGAAAATGTATTTATTCACTTATGAATTGATTTGTCCAACAATTTATTAGAATAAATGTGAAATCAAAGACATATTCGACAAAAGGACAGATATATTCGTCGAATACATATTCAAATAGAAATATATGAATAAATTTCTAATTATCCGACACTATTTAATCATCTCTCAAATCAGTGGACTTTAGTTTAAAATTGAGAACAAAATGAGAATAAAATTATTAATAAAACTCATAAACTTTAAAATGAGTTCAGAAATAAATTGACAGCACTTTTAACTTAAACTAAAATTTTAGTCAAATGACAGGAATAAAATCGATGCCAAAACCTATTGACTATTAGTTGAGTTGCCTCTAATGGATGGGCTATTTCTCAACGAATTTAATAAATATGAAAAGTACTGTCCAAATGACATCAGAGCCATTGGTGTTGGACTCTTTGCTAACACATGCAAAACACTTTTGATGGCACATCACTTATACAGAGCACAGACAGTCAGACGGTTGTTGTGATGAAATATTCTTATAGTTTAGTAATTCGTATTCACATTCCTTTCACATGCAGAACATGTCCTTCTATGCGAACATTTTCATGACAACAACATCAATGACTCTATGCCTATGGCTGTGCTTTGACTCAGTCATCATCAGTAGTGGCCATCACTTGTTATAAACTGTAGAGCACTACTGAATAGCGCTTTACAGAGAAGAGGAGATGGAAAATGCATATCAGAGTAGACATTGCTTTGCATACCATTTCAATACTAAAGGAAAGTCTCCAATATATGAGAGAAGACTTCAATGTGAAAGAGAATGATGTGGACTCACAATACAGCCGACACTACAGACACTACCACGACCTCAACACTAACTTTAAAACAAATCATTTTATCAGAAAAAGAACCGAAAAAATTTTGTATAAAACTTCAGTTTTTTTCAAGTTTTATAAAATCAATAATTTTTATTAAAATGTTTGATGAAAATATATGTCCCACTTTTGTGGTCCCCGTTTTGCTCCCTTTGGTGGTCATCAGACATAAAATAAAAATGAAAATTGTTTGCGAGAAAATGCATTCACATATTCTCGATTCCATCTCTATTGAATTGTGCTAGCTCATTATAATACAGAACTGAATCTTGTTTGCATCGATGACCAATTTTCATCTAAACTTCTTCTCTGCCATATATTACTCTCAATTCCAATGCTTTTATACTTTGGTTTTCATACAATACTTTTTTTCTTATATCAAGTTATCTATGAATCCAAAATAAGTGGCGAACTATAAAAGAGTAAGACTTTTCATATCGATATTCATATTATTCAGGTCTGACTAAAACTTTTTTGTCTTTACGTCAAAATTATAGACAATTTTGGAAAAGTCTTAACATTTTTTGGATAAAAAGTAAAACTACTAAACATTAGAATTTCTAAAAAGTTATATTCAATTTTAAAATCTTGGTTTAATGGTATTATTTGAAATATTACCAAGATATTCTAACCAATGTTAATTATTGAATAATAAAATATTTGGACACAACCTTTGCGTTCATATATTTTGTTCGATACAATTGAAGGGAATTGAATTTTTCCGGAACACTATTTTGGAAGTACTTGTGTTGTCCCTTATCTTTATTTTTGGATTTTGTCTCATTACATAAGTCCTGTACTTTCAAAGTTTAGTACCTCATTGTATGTAAAGTTAGTGCAGAATATTATACACAAAATGATGTTCAATGTATTCAATTCTTACTAAATATATGGCATTCGATATAATGTTTAAAGAGAGAGATATATCGCAATATTTATTGAATGCATAAATAGATATAACAGTAGTTTTGGTCTCTTCTGGTTCTGCTTAATCTCGCACTGCATTTGCAAATCCCCAGTGGACCCAATACTATGACGAACACTGCATAAGACTGCATAAGACTGGGCCATAACATCACTACCACGAGGGAAGGGATCGCATGGAAGGGACGGAGATGTGGGAGATCTAAATGAGAGGCTTTGAGAGAGTGAGAGGGAGAGGGGGAGGAGAGAGAGAGAGAGATTTCACTTATATTTTGAGTGAATATTTGACGCAAATTTCATGAAAAAAATTATAATTTCCTTAAAATAATAAATTCACAAAATTAGAAGAGAGTGTTGAGAAGTGTTGAGAAGTGTTGAGAAATATAAAAAATTAAGAATTTCTCTAATTTTAATAAATTTTAAATTAAGAATATTTAAGAATATTTGAGCAGTTGTTCACATCAACTAATAATGATTTAACCCAAAAGTAAAGTTAAATTTGTTTACATATTTCCTAATTAATTATTAAATAAAAATAAAAAAAGTGAAAATTATTACACTTTTAAAGCCATTATTGACAGTTTTTGGTCAGTACAATAAATTTGAGCATGGTATATGTGATGGATTAAAGGTAAAGTATTCAACTAATTATTTAAAGATTTTTTTTATATGAACTCGTATTTAAGAAAATTAAAAAAAGTGCAATAAAACTATTCTTTTTTCGTATAACTCTTATATATAAAAATTTGTTACTAGGTACTTTATGTTCATAATTTACGGGAAGAATATGAAATCATCTAGCAAAGTTTAGAAGCGTTAAAATTTTAAAAAATATAACTAACAATTTGTGGATATAAATCTACTTAACTATTTACTTTGAAATGTTTTTATTGAGCAATTATTAATCTAGGTACTTTGACAACAATTTTACACTACTATTGAGTGTAATTTAAAATTTAAGTGTTTGTCCTTTCTTTGCAGTGTTATCAATAAATAGCTAAATGTCCAAGATCAATAAAAACATGTGTCCAAAATTTTAAATTTTTCATCGTTTAAACAAATTTCAAATATCAAACAATATTTGAATAATGGATTCAATGAATTCGATTAAATGACATTTTGTCGGATAAAAAACAATAAATCATTTGATAGAAATCAGAACCAAATTTAAGTTCATATATGAAATGCAAAGGAAATGTATATAATAAGCAAAACAGTTGTGGCGGGCATTGCATGTGGTATTGTATGTGCTTTGAAAATGAGAAGCACACCATTGCCAGCGCCGATGCCTACCATCTCATCCCTAATATTAGATTTCTTATTGAAATATATAAAACTATAGAATTGGAATAAATTCTGTTCCTCTGAATATTGATTCGCTTTGCATTCAATTATGGCCAGACTTTTGTCTCAATTTAGACTTTTTATGTCTGTTTCGCTCAAAACAAGCGATCGATTTGACTCCAAAGACTACAAATCATAAAAATTGTAATACTTTACAAACCTTTAAAATAAGACATCAAATATCAGGAAAAGACAAACTTGACTTGCTTATATTTTCAAACTAACCCAATTCTTACTAGTTAAGTTAGCAATCTAACTTTAGAAATTATTGTTTATTTAATTTCTCATTAAATAAAATTACTTTTTTTCCCAAATTTCTAAAATTTGTTAACAAGTTAAAATTTTGTTATTAACAGAAATAGAATGAGCAAGAGTCAATTTGAATCAATTTAAATAATGTGAGGACTTTAATAAAATAAATTATTTTAAAACTTTTAGGAAGTTTTCAATATTTGCGAATTGATATGAATGGACACCAAATAAATTCTAATAAAATGTCTAAAAATCTCTTTTCTGTTGAATAAAATGGAAGAAATTCTTTCATAAAAAGGAGATATTATTGCATACGTTTAGGACTATAAATGAAATATCTATATATCCAATAGAAAGGAAAAGTTGAGACAAAATAAAATTTATAAAAATATATGAAAATAAAATAAAACTAAGGCTTTACTGTTGAAGAAATGAGAATACATTGCGATTTGGGTTCAGCGCTGAAATCAAATGCATTTTGATTATTATGTATGCGATGGCTATTCTGTTCAGCATTTTATTTGCCAAAAATGAAAAATCAAATTTTCAGACACTTTCCTATGAAATATTGGAGAAAAGGTGTCTCAAAAAATAAAGGAATAGTGACGACCGAGAAATTTCTTTCTCAAAACATAAATTTACATTATATAAAGTTAATGCCACTTTGCCTTCTCTTCCCTCTCAACTCAGTACTAGTAGTGTCAGCACTTGTATTTGCTCTGACTGTTAGGCCTTTGAGGTATGAAAAATATTGTCTTTGAATAACATATTCGGACATCAAAGTTATCACAAAAAGTATATGAGAGAGAGAGTCTGGAGAGAGAGAGAGAGAGAGAGAGAGAGAGAGGGAGGGAGAGAGGGAGAGCTCTGGGAAATGCATTAGTACTGAACAACAACGAGAACTGAAAATACAGTTTTTTTTTCGTATATCAATATATGATTTTTGAATTTCATCCGAATTGAAGTCTAAGAATATTTTATATCTCCTCTTATTTTATAGAACTTATAAGTTATATCACATTTTCAACAACTTTTTGTCGTTTGTCTCTTATAAACATATATATAAACTTTTTGAAATAAATATTTGCACGAATAGTCATTAGAGCTCTTAATGTCAAAAATTTATCGATAATCAGATCTTATTTTTGACAAAAATCTGATAAATTAAGAAATTAATTAAAACGATTAAAAATTAATTAAATCTTAAAAATCGAAGAATCTTTCAATTGATTTCAAGATTATATAATTTTTATAAAAAAAAAGTTTTCAAATAATAAATATAAGTTAACACTAATTTCACTGAAACTCATTAAATGTCATAAAATGAGTCAATGATTTCAAACTTTTAATAATTAAATATATTTGATATCAAATTCGATGATTAGAAATGAAAATGTGATAAACGATAAGTTTATTGACTAAAATAACGACTTACAGGTTAGAAGAATAGCTGACATCAAAGATGAATGTTGAGCTAGGACAATTTAGACAATTTTTGAGAACTTTAGTTCAGAGCAAAAGTCGATTAAAGTTGAGTGAGATTTCAAAGAAAAACATTTGTTGTGATATAATTGCATACATAAAACAAATAACAAAATAAACACTTTTGTTGGCGAACATTCTTAACGGCCAAATCCCGAACCGTTGACTATGAGTTCACGAATACGTCTAAACTGAGCCAAAAGAAGTGATGCACACATTCACTCATTTAGTGCACACATTTCATAGGACGCGATGACGTAAAGGGAAGACATGCGTTCAAAAGCCGGTACTAAAAATGTTAGTTTTCTGATTCGTTCTCTAATATTCTCTAAAGTGAATGCGATAGTGATTTGCGAGGCATACAAATCATACAAATAATATGGAAATTGCAAATCACACACAACTATAATATATCCACCATCATCATCAACATAATCACCAATATCATCTTACCAATAATCAAACTTAACACTTTCAAGAATACAGTCAAACACATTAATATTTTCAATGTTTTAAAACAATTTCAAAACTCTTTAAATGAGTAAAAATATGTTAATTAATTTGAGAGAAACCATTGGATATCCGTTTTACACTTTTTTCATATTCTGAGAACATATTTATGGTTAAAATTCTGTATTACTAAACAAATATCAGAGAAAAGAGAAATATTCAGTGAAAACAATTGACAGTCGATGTCGTTATTCGCTCAGAGCTAAAGCTCTCCACTGTCTGAATGTCTTAAAGTATTTTTTTTGTGATTCTTAGCAACTCTTAGCAAAGAAATGGACAAAAATTATTATTTTCAGATGGAAACGAATGGAAACGAATGGAAACGAATGCACTTTTCATACTAAGAAAGCAAATCATTTATGCTTTGGTCCAAAAATAAAGTTCTTATTCTTCAGTTGGATATATCCAGTGCTGATGCACTACATGTCAAACCATTATAGCCTAGGGTCTAGTAATATGTTATGTGAATATCGGTTAACAGAAAAAAATTCATGTTTTCACTGAATTGAAAGAAAGAGCAATTTTCCTCTAATATTGACTCTTTTTTGTGAATTTTTACAATTTTTAATATATTTTTACTCAAATATTAAAAAAGCCTCAGAAATTGTAATACAAAATTCACTCTCTCTTAGTATTTGACCGTTTGGACCAAATCTCAAAATTGGATGCAATAGAACTGCGAATTCACTTATTTTCAATTAAATTCAAAATTCAATATTAAATCATTTTTTCTCAAATTCAATAACATTTACTTCAAAGATATTACTATTTTTTTAAAAATTTAAATAAACTTTTGTGACTCAAAAATACAACAAATGACTCGAATGAATACCATTGTTGTGCTCAGAGAGAAAGTTAGGCAAATGTCTGAATATATAGTGCCCCTCAACTCAGATAATGGAATCAATTTGAACACTCAATTACCATAACATAGGCTTTCACTAAAAAGCAGAAGAAAACAACTTTTTTTTTCTTAAGAGTTGAAAAATTTGATTGTCTTTTGAAGCATAAAATCAACTAAAAAACAGTTGATTTAAGAATAATTTCTAAAGAAATTGAGTTTATCTTTTGTTTTGTTGAGCAAAACATTGGAAACATTGGAATAATCAAACGAAGTGTGCATACAATCAAACAAATCAATTAAAAGTTTGTTTTAATTACAAAAGTTTAAAAAAACAATTGATTTTTATACTGCAATTGATATTGATCTTTGAATTGGAGCAAGTTACTTTTGAGAAACAAATTATCAAATTTAAGTAAAAGAAAAATTACTATAGATTTGGTTCAATGAATATTGTATTTCATTTGAGTCGACATATTGTAAGAGAAAAAAATTGGATAAAAATTAGTGTTTGGAAGTAAATCAAAGTTTTGTCCGTCAGATAAATATACATCGAATCGAGGCTTAAGGTATTGTCGATTGAAGAGAGAAATGTTATGCGAACACTAACTTAGACAGTAGTTGAAGCGCTCACTAGTCTTGCCTTTAAGTAAATGTAAGTAAAGCAGTGGATGTGCGAAAAGCGTCACCATTTGATTATAATAATTATGGTCAGACTCTTATATTTGTAGTAAAGCCTTAACTCAACATTAGTGTAGTTTTCAGAATAATGTGAATAATGTTTTGGAAGACTGAGAGTCGACATAAGGCAAGACATAGAGTATGTGTGAGCCTAAGAAATGAGACAACAATCGTTGCATATTATCAATCGGTGGCACAAATTACTTCAACTAAAACACTCAGAACACCGACAAAGACTCAGAAGAAGGAAAGAGAGAGCAGTCAGAGTAGACACTAAGAGAACACACAAATTGAAAAGTAAGACAATATATAAATGTATAAAAAGTGATCGCATGTCAGTCGAGCATAAATATGAATGAAGTGAACGCATGCATAACGGAATCAACAGTTGTTTGTGTGCTCAGCACTGCATCAAAACCTATGTATGGCCTCTGTCTCTCTCTTGCCTTTACAAGAATACAGAAGCAAATATTGAATTTATTTCAACACTAATATATTGTGTGAATAGTTTTCTCATATAATAAGCCATAAGTAATAACTAGAATATGAATAATATGCGTATAATTGATGTCTAAATGCATAATATTTTGAAGGCACGCAATCTTTGACATATTGTACAGCATTTGCACAACACTGACAGCTCTTTGTGTGTCCACACGAATAAATGATATCTCATTTAATATGTGCTTAACTTTTATTTCGATCGTAAGTTATGTAATGTATTTTCAAATATTAATTAATCATTTGTTAATAATAGCACTCATTTTCGACAAATAATATTAATTAGAGTTAATGTAATTTTATTTTTTAAGAGATGAGTGAAAACTCTATTTATTAATTTGTTATCCGTTTTAGTATCCGAAACATACAAATAATGGGTTTTATAGCACTGGAAATATGTCTGCAATTGACAACATTTGTCATTGTTTTAACATTAAATTAATGTCTGATGTCTGGGCGCTCACCCATTAGGCAAAAGTCAACGAATGGAAGACATAGAGTGAGCCAAAGGACAGATTGTGTCGTAAAGGGGACTAACACTTCATTGATATGACAAAAACGGAAGTTCCAGAGAAGAAGAGTTCTTATTATCGAAATGTGATACAAATCATTTGTATGGAGAACTGAACTTAACTCAAACACAAAAGCTATCAAATAATGTATTATCAAAAAACTTGTCCTACAATTGCTTCAGTTGTGTTCAGTCGAATGAACTCCGATTATAATTTACTCGTTAATGAAGAAAAATTTTCAGCCCAACTCACTGTTCACTGTCTCACACATACAATCTCTGTATTGTATTCTACTCTCCGCTCCTCAAAAGACAGTCATAATTCAGTTGACAACAGAAGATAGTGTTATATAATAGTTAATGTTTGGTAACTTTAAGACTATTTTGTCTTCACTATTATATTGTAATAATAAAGTCATCCAATTCTCAGTCGACACTAATTTTTATCGAACCAATGTTTTCAACTTTTTTCGGCAAAACTTCATTGAATCAAATGACTCAATGACTTCCGACTAAACCATTCTTTTGCCACAATTTTCTCATTTTCTAAATTAATGACACTTTTCTTCAAACTATTAACAAATTCATTGTTTTTTGTTATAATTGACTCAAAACAAAAGACATTTAAAATTATATCTCAAAACATAGTAAAGTTTAGTTCATTTATTATATTCCTGCATATTTTCATATCTCAGTTAAACCTATTAAAATAATCTATTTAATTTCCAAAAGTAAATAGATCAAATAAAATATATCAAATTTATACAAATAACATATATATATAAAAAGAAGTCTTAAATATATTAAAAGGAATAAAATATTAAATCGTAAAAATAAAATGTGAAGAACTTATTCTTTAGGGTATAAACAGAGAGAAAAGCAATTTGAGACAAACTTTGCAAACACTGTAAGACTGTATATGATATCAACTCAAGCACTCCATCTGTGGATTACTTTTTGCTCAAAATATGAGAGAATTTTGAGAATTAGATTCTTAGGTTTGAAATATAATATTTATTAACATTAATCATATATGAATTAATTATTGAAAGCTCTTGGTTTTAAAAATTAACTAGGCTAGTTTATGATTGGATAAATAAATTGACTTCTTCCTTTCATTAATTATTTGAACTTGGTTAATATTTATTCTACAATTTTTAATATTCTAATTAATTGAATAAATATTACAAAAATAGAATAAATATTTGAAAATAACTTAAGAATTATTGGAATAATTATGATAATTGAGAAATGTTAGCTAGATAAACTAATCATACATAAAAGAGGCATTAGTGAGTTGAAGTGATCCGAATAAATTCACCAAAAGTTTCACCAAAATTAGTTTATTGCGTGAATACTATTCTTTCTGAGAATTATTTGATGAAACAGAATATGGGGTCAAATGTATGGTTAAATAGATGTTAATGTTATTAATGTTATTAAATGTCATTATTATATAATAGATTCTCAATTCGCCATAAAATACTAATATTAATGCCTTTTGACGAGAGTACACATAAAAACAGTCGAATTCTGTCCATCAGTAATATAAGAGACATCTGAAACAAAAATTGTGTATAATATAAGTAAATGGATGTATACTAACATCAATTGGGATGGAATACACAATTTGTGTGCATTACTATTAATAGTATTATGTAGTTATAGTCATCAAATACATTGTCTCCGAGGGATTAACCCAATGCCGCCAATTCTGATAAAAATGCAGAATAAATATCTACTGAACAACAAAAAACTAATGCTATGAGTATTTCATTAATAGTAAAATACATTATTATTATTATAGCCGTAGTTTTTGTCATTTTGTTGTAAACAAAATTTAATGAAAATTTATTTGATTCGAGTCTACGACTGGCAAAACAGTTGATTCTAAATCATTAAACACATATGAAATTAAATTTATGGTCAAATTATTTGAAGAACGAATTTCATGCCGTCCTTACATTCTATTCATCCAAACACTGATTCATTTGAATCATCAAAAGAAAGAAAGTTATAAAAAGTTATAAAAAATTAATAATAATTATAAACATTAGATTCAATTGAAGACCATTTCATCCCTGAATTGACGTCAAAACACTTACAACTCTATAAAAAAATTATTAGAAACAATCAGATATCAGTTTATTAACCTTGCTTATATCGTGATAATTAATAGTGAGAGTAAGTGAGCCTAACCTAGAACTAAAGGGGGGAGAGAGAGGGAGGGAGAGAGAGAGAATGAGGTGATTTTTACCAAACATTTAATGTATGATAGGCTTTGAAAAATTAATTTGGAATCACGTGATAACTCTATCCTTGATAAGGGAATAACCACAAAATTTAAGACTGATTACACTTTAATCACAAATTAATGATTAATTTCATGTACTGAAGGAAAGTTTCTTATAAAAGTTGAGGTAATTTTATGTAATGATGTAAAAGACTTTATCGAGTAATAACTTATTGAAAAGTGGTATCACTTTCTTAATACAATTCTAATTATATTTAAATGTGTTTTAGATTTTTATTAGAATTTTGTACATAAAGTGATAACAAAAGTTAAAACGTTTATCGAATCGTCTTTTTTTTCAAAAACAAATTATTTTATCGAATAAATGGGAAACTTTTGAGATAATAATTATAATTATCAGACATTTGATAAGAAATTGGTTTATATAAGTAAACGTTAGACATATGGAGTTTAGACCCGCTCTTCATTTGTTTGAATTTCATTATAAATATTTGGAAAAGAGAGAGACTTAGGGTTAAACTAAAACATCAATAAGTGTTTAATTTTGGTATAATTTGTTGGTTAAAATGTTGAAAGAATAAAATATTTTGAATGCCTGGTTATGATAAGTCTCGGTTCGTCGGTTTGACACAATCAGAAGAGGAAGAGTTCACGTGTGGAATATGTTTGGAAATACTAAAAGAGCCGGTAGTAGTTCCCTGTTGTCGGCAGACATACTGTTTTTGTTGTATTAGCGAATGGCTCAACAGTCAAAAGTCATGTCCTAATGACAGACATCGATTAACTGTCGCACAATTATATGATCCGCAAAGATTAGTTGTTAATCTATTGGCCAAACTCCGGATCCACTGCTTATTTCATACTAATGGCTGTCAACGAGTGTTAGATTTAGTTTTGTTGAGTTCTCACGAAGACAATTGTCAATTCAATGCCAACAGAAAGTGTTCTGAGTGTGGAATTAAAGTAAGTGAATCACAACATAATTGTGTTAATAGTTTAAAACTATTGAACACAACTCTGGCAGAAGAGATGTTAAAACTAAACACTGAAATACTGAGACTCAAATCAGAGATCAAGTCATTGAAGGAGAAGAATGGAGACAATAATATACAATACGTGAGAAATTTTGCTCTTTTCCTGTTTTCTCTGTTGTTTTGTTTGTAGTGTTTGTCATCACTTTTTTGTTACACTCTTTCATGAGTTCGCTTCTGATTGTCGTCTTCTGACGATATAATTGATATAATAATAATTGATATAATAGTTAAGGCGTTTTGTTGGCTAACATTTGTTTGATTTTATTGTTTGTGTTTTTCTTCGCTTAAGGACCACATAAACCAAGTGATGGCTTCCGCCCGAACGAGAATTTGTTATCCAGAGATCACTTACTGCTCGATATCGTCGGCCTTCAGAAACAAAGCCATCAACAAATCTAAAGAAGCGATTTTGACCTTTACTTCCTTTTCAGCCATAACTCAATTCTTGAATTCAGAATTCAATTCAGATGAGAATAATTGTAACGACAGTAAAAAATGGTATATAACTGTCCATTCAATACAATGTGGAGAATCATTAGTCCGCAACCAAAATGGTTATATTGACCTACGCTTTGGTCAACTCAGGATAACAATATTCAGTGGTGGGGCTCGACTTGAATCTAGTCTAAGGACCACTTCAATTATGATGAACTGAAGCGCTAATAATATATGAGACAAAATCAAATCTATTCTTCAAAAGAGATATTGTCTGACATAAGATATAATCATTTGAATCGAATGAATGACTGAATGACTGATTGAAGCCATGAATTCATTGATTCGCCGATCGATAATTATTTTCAATAAAATCATTTCCAAAGGAAACTCATAAATAGATTCGAGATTTCAGTGAAATCATAGATTAGTCACATATTTTAGAAAAACTTCATCGTTAAAACTCAATTGAATTATGCGAAGAAGTTTCCACTTTTGACTCTTATTTTATTTTCTTTATTATTTGTATTATTTGTATTCATTCTCTAATTGAATAAACGAAAAGCAAAACATTTATAATGAATTCAATTTTGAATATTAGTTCAAATGAATAAACAGAACAGTTTTGGAACTGCTCTGGGATTAGTGCCTGCAATCAATGATCTAAAGTAAAAATATTGCCTTTCATATCCTGTGTAAGAATAATCTTTGTCCTGTCATAAATCGTATGATTTTCCATTCGGAGTGAGTACAGAGAGAGCACAGAGAGAGCACAGAAAGAGCACAGAAAGAGCACAACATAATCATCAATGCTATAAACGTATGCCACAGATTGAGGAATAGTAATGATCGGCAAAAGACTGCCAGAAGAGTATTACAATGCAAACCATATATTCGGGTCATTCAATAAAAAGCGTAATCCCTTTACTATAGTCCAGTGCTATAAGTTATACAATAATGTATATATGACTATATATTGCGGTCAATCATTGATGAGATGATACAACTATGGACTCCAGAAATGTTATTCTGTTTTTTGGGTCTGTGTTTGATATTTAGACTATTAGTTCACTTTTGGCTATACATACAAACAAGGAATAGGCGTTAGCCCTAACGATATTGTGTGGCATAATATAAAGTTGACAGATCATTTTATTCAGACTCTTTCACAATGACTGTTCACTTCATCGGTTAAATACATTTAATTTTATTATTTTATTATTTATTCTGAATTTAATTAAATATTGTATAAACACATTGAGAGCTAATTTATAAAGAAAACCATTGATTACAGAAACCATTTTTAAAAACACTTCAAATAATGAATTGAAGTCCAATTCTTTGCTTCAAATAAAAGATATAATAAGAAAAGAGAAGAGAAGAGAGGGTTTTAAATTCAATTGAACCGTCAGTTCCACTGTTAGTGCATTTAATTTTCACTATTAGACCAACAATAAGATAGAATGAGAACAATTTGCTCAGAATAGTCCAGAAGGTTCATATCTGGGCTTAATATGACCTTATTCATTTTTAATGAGATTCTTATCAGTGAAAAGAATTTATTTTAAAAATCCTAAAATGTGTTTATTTTTCACTAAAATTTTTAGAAAATAGAATTTTTTTATTCAGTTATTTAAATAATGAATAGTTAAGCTCTTGCACATCTCTTCAAAGAAATATATGAGAAAACTTAAATGAAAGAGTGGTGTCTGGTCTGCAACTAATGTGACGTCCATCTGCTCCAAATACTAACTCACAGAAATATATCCATTGTTAACATTTAGAGTCAGAGAAGAGAGCACTGGCCATCAGTTAAGGCAGGCATTGATCACTGAATCCAATGGAAGCCTATACTATACCAGTGCTCTCAACTCTAAATCTCTAAATCAAGAAATAAAGAAAAATCAACGATTCTATAGATAATCACATTTTATTTAAATGAAACATTTTTTTAATTCAAATATTATTTAAATCCTTTTAAATGTCATAATATTTTGGATCTAAAATTAAATTTAAAAATTAATGTCCAATTTATGTTCAAAAATTTTAATTTCAAATATTAGTAATATTTCAATGATTATGAATAATAATAGTAGTTTCGCTTATTAAACCATAATTATTAGAACAACTCTTGATATTAATTTGGTTAATAACAAATATATTAATATATTTATATCATTTCATTATTTATAAATTATAATATTATTTCAAAATCTAATTCATTTTATGAATATTTTTTATTATATAAATTTTATTAATATTTTTAAAGGAAAGAGCACTATATTATGTTTGTTGATATTACTAAGGATCAATAAAATTTTCTTAATCAAGGAAATTTCAAAGAGAGTTGGTCACACTAACCACATCAAAACGCTTGGAAATGAATGAATTGAGTGAACGCTTTAACTTTAATTTTGAAATTATTCTGAGGTTTTCCTTTAAATTATAAAATTAAAATATCAGAACTTTTAATATTTTTATTCTGAATATTTTAATATTGTTAATCTAATTATACCATGGTAAAAATAGTCAATGAAAGAGTATAAATATTATTGGTTTTAGTGGATTGCCGTGATTCCCTTGGTAATAATTGTATAACTGATACCATTGAAACAATAGTATGACTCAAACAAATTTACATTTTGGGTAGTTTGAGGTCTGGCCAATAATGGGATGAATAATACGACTATTACTGTCGGCTCAACCAAAAACTGAGCCAAAACTGAATATATTTGACGGAAATTCTCGCGCCTATCAGTCATTTATTGGCACAAAGAATATATTGAATTTTATATACGTTTCAAACAAATATTACTCTATTCTGTCCAACATATTTGATGTGCGATTGGAGCCAACACTCGACAACTTTGCGCTACTGTTTAGCATTTTTTCATCAAAATATCAAATATAACACATTTTTGCACTTTTATTCTCCATTTTATTTCTCTGTTCTCTTCGGGCAGTCGTCGACAAATAAAATATAAGTCAAACTTCACAACAAAATGTGTGTCCTCTCATTCACAAACAGCTATTTTCATATCAGAAATTGTATTTTATTTATGTGTCAAATATGCTCAATGTCTAAACTCTGGGCTCAGAGCATTCAGGCACTGGTCTTATTGCACAACTGGGATTTGGATGAATGGACGGACACATTGGAATGACATTGAGAAATATATAAAGAAATTTATATAACTTTTCGATTGCCTTCTATATAACTGAATATAAGTCTATCCCTACAAAAAAGTCATCCCATTATTCCACAAATAAATATTCTTTTCATTATAACTCAAATTCATTGAATAATATTATATTCTTTTATTATATATAATATTCATATATTTTATATCAAATATTTGTAATCATTTAATTAGAATTAATAAAAGTTTTGTAAACTGTTGAGACTCA
Organism: Galumna obvia; assembly: GCA_034695785.1. Classification (NCBI taxonomy): domain Eukaryota; kingdom Metazoa; phylum Arthropoda; class Arachnida; order Sarcoptiformes; family Galumnidae; genus Galumna; species Galumna obvia. Next base: position 26,559 of record JAQFZM010000578.1, read on the forward strand.
CATCCCTTAAAGACCTCCGACAAAATGAGAGGGCATTCAATCGATGAAAAGGTCAAGTTTCAGGTAAACACATATATTTTGGCCTTTTGTCCGTTCAATGCAATGAAATATAATACTTAATAGCAATCATATGATAACACATTTGTGAAGTGAACCAAATCTTTTGGGAATATTCACATCACATATAGCTTTGTGTTTATACCAATATTGCAATGAATATATTGTTTGCCTCAGAATAAATCGAATAAACCCAAGAATATTCTGAGCGCTCACTCTTTCATTAACGCATTCAATACAAATCAAATGCAATCCGATATCTCAACGTTTAAGTAACACAACTTATTATAAACCATTAAAATTAAAATCTATATAATCTAATATAATCTAACAAATTAAGCAAATTAATAACAAATTCATTTAAGTCAAAGTGTTTAAACTCTAACCAATTAACTTAATTTCAGAGAATATTAATGAAACTAAAACTATACCAATGTTTTGATCATAAGATCGACAAAATTATATCGATATTGAAGGTTAGGTTAAGTTCATTTGCGAATGTGTCCGCTGAGGATCAGTGTTGTGTTTGGTTATATCTAGCAATGACCAGTCAAGGCTTTTCATGTCAGGGAGTGCTCATAATGTTTTATATATAGCATATATCGACATATATAGTAAATATATTTAATGACTTTAGTGTTAGCAATGGACAGAATGAGAGAGAGAGAATGGAAGAGAGAGAATGGGAGAGGGAGAGAGAGAGAATGTGTAGTGAAGACAGTACTGACTACCAGTTTTTTCATCTCTAAATAGCATTTTCATTGATCGACTCAAACATTATTGGTATTTACATTAAGGCACCAAATTCGCCAAGCACTTTTTAATGAAAGATCTGACAACACTTTCTTGACTCAGATTTATATAACATAAATAAACGGAATATAACTTCACTTTTCACTGAATTCAATTCAAAATACTCTAAATTTTAATTTTTAGAATTTTATTAATTAATATTAATTAATCCATATTTTTTTATCTTGTTAAATTTAAATGCAAAAAAGGCTTAATATGAAATGTTAAGATAGTAATAAATAAAGAGCTTGGTAAAACATAAATTTAAAAGTTAATGATAAGTATTAGAGTGAAAAAGAAGACGAAAGAGATATAATTTAGGAGAAAAATGAGAGAGATTTCAGACTCATAGCATATGAGAGAACAAAAATTGCAAGAATTGTGTTGAGCTCTGAAGAGAATAATAAGAGTTCTCTGACTAACTATTCCAGTGAACAGGAAATGTATAGAATAGAAGCTCAGAATATATGGCTCTAAATATAATATATACTGAACTTTATTCGAGAACTTATAGTTAACTATAAGTTTTCGAATAGAATTGTAGATATATTTGTGAACTAATATATGAAATCAAATGTTATATACTGTGAGTACGGATTGTGAGCACTGCAATAATGAGCTAACTTTGCAATTCTTACTTATGACGAGTTCGGGGAGAGACCAACACTGCTTCTACTGCACTGGTATTAAACATAGAGTTACTCAACAGCAGAATAGAGTTTACGAAAAGCAAAATAAAAAAGTTCTAATATAATGAACTGCAGTCGTAGTGGACTCGAGAATAATAACGAGAAGTAGGAGAGAGCAGAAAATTGTTTGGTCATCAATATGTGAGCAGTTTTTATATTCCATTTCTTTCAATACTATTTCGTTAAGAAATATATCATAAAATAGAAGTAAATTTCGAGTTTCAGACTTTGGTTTCGCTCATCAGTTTTGCTCTGACTTTTGCTCTTAACTCTAAGTTTGAGAGATATTGTGTGCAATACTCGACTCATTCTCCTCTGATGTTCTCATAGTTTCTTTGACCGCTCTCTTCCTCATAATTCCCTGAAGTCCTACGACTGGACTCTTAGGCCTTCATTGCAATCAACTTCATTACAAGTAATGCAATGCTAAACACGTATTGGACTCATCAGAATCAACACAAATATATAACTGAATTCAAGATTTAATACAAAAGAAGTCTCTTTTAAGCAAAAACTTCTACTACTGAAGGCATTAGACATACTATACATTGATATTGAAATCTTCCACTAAATTGACCCAAACTTTAATAAAACAGTCGGAGGTTTGGATCGAAATTAATTTTATTTGAATCTTGAATTTAGAAGTAATTCATTTCAAATATTCTCTTATTTTTAAAATTTTAAAATATTTAAGATATGAGTTAAGAATTTAAAATATTGTGTCGACAAAAGAATATAATTTAAAATTAAGAATTGCGAGAGTTTTGAAGTGAGTCTTATATTTCTTCAAACTTTTCCTATAAAATCGATTTTAAAGTCATTTTAAAATTGAAAAAATTTCCTATACTTTAGATTTAGAATATTTTAGAGAAGTTTTAAGCGATTCAATGATTTCGCGCATGAATTTCAAACTTT